>CALNHX010006380.1:0-90582 GCA_940337035.1 Agriotes lineatus
CAAAATTCGTACCTACCCATAATGCAAAGCAAAAGAGAAAGCTAGAACGGCCAATGGGGCTGGATGAGATAGCAAATTAAATTAAAAAACGCCTAATTGCAATTTCTTTAGACAAAGCTTAAATTTATATTATTATGAAATTTGAACATAAATTTAACACAACCGCATAGACCAATAGGCCATCGAGAAAAGTTTGTTTGAATTTTTATAGAGGGTCCAGCAGTTGCAGGCCAAATCTCTTGTCCGTGGTACGACAAGTCAGGGCCTGTTGGACAAATGATAAAAATAAAATAATTAATTCCATCAAGGCCACTTGCGAAACCAGTTTTTTAAAATTATTATCAAACTTTTAAAACTATAGACAATGCAATTCCGCTGTTATAAATTATAATTTTCAATAAATATTTAGTTTATGGAAGAGTGACGGCACAAGAGTGAAATGGCCTTCTGCTCAAAACCTTGAAATCCGTAGCTCTCCGTGGTCTAGAGGCATACACCGATGCAACCCAAATGTAAACACGAACGTAGAGGGTTCAAATCCGAGTCGACCAGCGATTTTTTCAAATATAAACAGCTATCCTGTGAATGCAAGAGAGACAACCAACACCCAATGAGTACAAGAGAGACAGATTTACCAATTGAAATTCAAAAATTTGCGCGAAAATTGAAATTAAAACTGGCAGCCGAGAGAAGTGCGCACGCAGAAAACCAAGATTTCTGATTCCGGGAAGTTTACATTAAAAAAATGGAACTTAGAAGATATCTGAAAAGATTTCAAATTCAAAAATTTGCGCGAAAATTGAAATTAAAATGGCCGCCGCGTAACTCCGGAAGCAAATTAAAAATGGCCGCCGCGTAATTTAATCAGTAGCACATATCAAAATTAATTAGAGCAATCCGCGGAATTAATTAGGTCATTTAATTAGATCAATTTAATTTAATTCGCGATAATTGACCTAATTAATTTGATATCACAATCAAGGTGCCCCTATACTACTTAAGTACGTAAATAAACATAAAAACCTGCATTAATTGAAGCTATATGCAGGCCCCTTTTACAATTTTAGCTAAAATTTATACTAAAATTTTTAATATAGTTTTTGATATATTTATTCATAATCTTATTACCCATAAACATTTTTTTTTGCACTTCCGGGACTAAAGTTGATACTTTAGCCCCCGTAAACAGGGACTAAAGTATCTCATTTAATCCCTAGGGACTAAAGTAAAAATGATACCGTAACTATGGTAAATTTATGTACACACGAGGTTAGTAAGTTAGGTTTTGTTTGTCATTTGACACACACTGACGCAAAACTTAACCTTCAATTCTCAAATTTGACATATACTGACAGTACACTTCAGTACTGCCAACTGATGCAGGCTATCCAGGACCTGCTGCAATTCAGTTTTTAATAAATTGTAATTGTCGGTTTCCAAATTGACAGATTCCAAATTTTGAAAATGTGATGATAATGTTCCCAAAAGTACAAAAAATAGCGTATATACCTCGGGACTAAAGTTCCTAAATCCCTTGAGTGGTTGTTGCCCTTGGGCTTCGCCCTCGAGGCAACCAACTCGACTCGCGGGATTAAATGGTGCACTTTAGTCTCTCATGATATAATATACTATTTTTCCACATTCTGTTTTAAGTAAAAAATATCCGGTACTCCCCCACCCAAGGAAAGCGCCCTTTCGTGCTTTCCAAAAATTCTTCGACACTCAGCATCACTCCGTTTCGCCAATACAATGAAATACTATGAGCAAGTTATTTATCAAAAAAAAAAAACAAAAAAAAATTTTTTTTCTTCCGACGACCATACCTCAAAAGTTGATGTTGCCTTCATTTTCGGAGGACCTATCGTATGAAAACGATCCAAGATTTCAGGAAGGTTCCTGGCGACCGGAATCGTGTAGACATACGAACATACATACCCCGCACAGCACGTTTAGGCACCCCCCAATACGAGGGAGGGATCTAGTGGGCTGGGGTCTTCACTAAAAGATCCGCACAGCCGAGACGGAGGTTTGGTATAGCGGGTTCATTCGGTTGGCACGAATTTTAGAGATATTTGACTCGGAGTGGTTTTCGATATGAGGGAATTTCAATACTTCGTACACTTCGTGTCGAAGAAATAATGTTATTTTTTAGTAACGTTAAAAATTCAACTGACGTATACAAAGTATAGAATAAAACTGTTTTATTACATAATTTGTTTATTTTTTATTCCTTTATTCTTAAATTTTTATTTGTAACTGAATTAAGTTATTAGTTTTATTAATTATTACCTATTTATGGTTCTAAAAACACAAATACAACGATTATTATTACGTTTTTAGACCAACGCTGACTTAACTATAGCCAATGAGTACAAAACATCTATATTCTTTGATTACTTGTCGCCTTACCCCGGTAAACACCCTATTTGCGGTAGCGAACGGCGAGTTGTCGGCACGCGTTTGAAGTGCAATTTCGTTTGTAAATGCCGCGAGTAACGCATCTTATATTTGTTCTGTAATCTTTGGTAATACGAATAAAGAAGATAACAAAGCTATTGGAGAAGCTGCGTGGCGCAGACGGGTTAGCGCCAGGCTTGCATTAAGCAAGTCCTCGGTTCGAATCCCGCTGGGGTCGGAATTTTTCCGTATCCTTGGTGATTAGAATCGGGCTCAGTGAGACCATTCACAGTTGGGCACCAAATTAACTGTGCTCTACTCAGAACCACAGACCTAAGAGATAGAGTAACAAGGTCAACATAACAGATACACACACACTTCATACAATGGTTGCTGCGCAAGCACCAAAGGCGCGATCCAACTCTGTATCCCGAATCCGGGGCAAGTTGATCATTGTACCGCCAGATGCCAGCGCATATAGCACCAGCCTCGACACCGCAAGGTAAATGAGGTCACTGATAATACATACATACATACAAAGCTATTGAACAGAAGCGAATCCAGAGGTGGATGACAAAAGTTATGACCGAACATAATTACGCAATAAAAATATTAAAAATAGAAAAGTCTATGACTAACAATTTTAGGGGTCTCTACTCCAAAGGTATAACACTTGGAAGTCAGATATCGCCAAAACGATTTGAGACGAAGAAAACATTATCTACAAAGTTTTGCTCATCGTGGGCTACAACATCCCCAACAACATGCGTTTAATAAATATCACCTGAAGAACGAGGCCAACGGAGTCGTGACGCCAGGTAAAGCAGATAGTTAATGTCCGCGTACAGATCATAGGTACACGCTGATTGAAATTATCGATTATAACTAACTAATCGAGCTTTCTGTAAAAGACATCACTATTTCTGCGCACGCATGCATGATGCATGTTTTGGATCAAATATTATCACTGACGTTTGTGTTTTCTCAACTCTTATCTAAGTATATACAGGGCCACTAACGGCAATCAACTTGCAGCGCCCACATAGCCTACCGCATGTCAACTTTTCGAACTATTCACGCACGGCGTGACAACAAACTGCTGTTGTTAAAATTATAAATAATTGGAGCGAGTATAAAGACTTCGTTATTGGCGATCAATCTTAGCAGTTTTTCTATACGACAATCTTACGTCCCTCGATAGTAAATACACCTGTCATATTGAAGTTTATTGTATACGTCAGTTATCTATTAATGATATGTTGAAAGTACATAGAGAAGTTCATTGTTTTCCATTTCTGGTAATGTTGATGTTGGAACTTACAATGTCATCGAATTTGGTGGTAAGTTAAATCATGGTACTGACGTTTCTACAAAATGAAAACGAAGAGAGCGAACACTAACCGGTTGCAGGACATGTGTAACTCACGAAAAAGTATCAAGTCAAAGGAACGAAAGAATTTTTACAATCCTTACAGGCATATACCGTCTGATTTATAAAAAGGCTCCAACGTGTAGTGCTTCTGAATGTATTTATCAAAAGCTAGATTTTCACATTATCGGCGTTCTGAAATGTTTTGAAGGGTGATCTTGTATATCACGTATGTAGCACGTAGGCACAACTTGGTCATCATGGTACATGCGGTTATTGAAATTGTTTATTTGCGTATTAGTGAGGTGTCTGCCAAATTTCTTTGCAATTATTTCTTTGTGGTCATTTTTATAGAGCTAGCAAATGGCGTTTACTATAGAAAATGCGTCCAAACATAATGTGCATACTACTATTCAATTTGTAGCCGCCGAAGGACGTTCACCACTACAAATCCACGAGAGAATCAAAACTGGTGAAGGTGACTATAGTTATTCTCACACAGTAGTTGTTTGGTGGTGCAGGAAATTTCGACAAGGAAGGGAGTTGACTAAAGACTTTGCTCATCCAGGACATGTTCGAGGTGCAACTTACGATGAAAATGTGAGGCATTTGGAAACTGATTTACGTGCAAACAGACACATTAAAGTCACATAACTTTCTGAAGTTATGAGCATGAGTATAAAAAATGCTCTTCTTATTATTTATAATCCTATTATAACAGAGTTCATTAAAACAATTCTTAATGGGGCAGCGATTCACTTCGGACGTGGAATTGCAGACTGCCGTTAGAAAATTGTTTCGTCAACAGCAGCAAGAAGTTTACCAGCAGGGAATCTGTAGATTAATACAACAGTGGAACTCACACCTTAATATTGAGAATTTTTTTAAAATTAAGTTACTAGATATTATGCTACATCCTCCAAATGTGTTTCTATCGAAAAATCCTCGTACTTAAGATCTAGTAACCATTATTACATACAAATATGAATAATATGATATATATTTTTCCCACGCCCACATACATTCACCCCTTCGTTATCATAACGAACGTGTTTGTTATGAAAAAATGCACAATTCACAGTTATACACTGGACTAAATATGTCATTTTAACGTAAAAATTACTGAAAGTAATTTTTTCTGGCCGTGGGAAAACTAGAGTACATAAATCGCTCGAAAGTGTTTCGTACGCTGGTATTTTAAGTCACTCGGCTCCGCTACGCTTCGCCTCGTTTATCAAATATACTCGCACGATATACGCCACTTTCGCAGCTTGTTATATGATATACTATTTTCCACAATCACATACGAAAGTGGAGGTTTCCATACAGTCAAGTAGCCAACAAAAATGACAACATTATTCACCCCGTCGTTATCAAAACGAATGTGTTTGTTATGAAAATAATGCACAATTCGTAGTTATAGAGTGGGCTAAATATGTCATTTTAACCTAAAAACTACTGATAATCTACTGACATTATCAGTTGTCACAATAAAGCTGTCACTCGTTAAATTGCAAAAAATGTGTTTTTTGTAAGGCAAGCCTTGAGAGCAGTTTTTGAAGTTTTAATAATATGTGAAACTGGACTTTTTATTTACATTTCGATATAGCAAATGTCATTAATAACTATAATAAAATTATAATATAAAAAAAATATAAAAATAATAGTAAGGAAAGCGGCTATTGATTGGTTAATATTTTATTGCACAATTTATACAAGAAGCAAAAATTACAGTTAAAGTTATTTCTTTCCATGTTTCATGTATAATATTGCACACGACACTCTCATATGCAAACCAATTAGTTATCATATTTGCTTTGTAAACCGAGCAGTTGTCTTGTTGAAATATAAAATTGTTTTCAGGATAGAGATGGCTAACTGAAGGTAACATTACATTTTCTAATGCATTAGTATAATTCTGTGCATAAATCTTCCATCAGTTCTCCAACACACACCCATTCCAAGCGAACAGATCCATCCCCATACATTTACCGAAAAGCGTCTAGATTTTTTTACATTATTTACATAATGTTGATCAAACTTCGTGTTATTCGGTCTGTACACTCTTACTTTTGATTTATTTGATGACTGAATTTTCGTCAATAAAACTACTCTAATCCAAATCGCGAGAAATGTAATTTAAGGAAAACAGAATTTCTTGTTTCTAACTAACCCCTTTACAAATAGTTCATTGATAACCAGGAAGACGTGTTCTTATGCTAGCTTCTATTGCTATTATAAAAGGTTTTTATCTACCAATGCATTATCATCCTCCACTGTTGAAACGATTGCCCTCCCAATACCTGCTTTTCTGCTCAGAGTCTAGTTCACTCCCCAACGCTTTTTTATTGCTAATACTGTATTTTCATTAATGTTAAATTCGGCAGCAACTGCTTGTATTGATCACCCATCTTCCAGTTTGGCCAAAATGGTGGGTCTTATGACCACAAGTCATTGAAAGGCATAATTTTTTAAAGGAACTTAGGTCAATGGATTGCAACAAATTTTTGACATTGACATCCGGGTAATAATTTCTAAAAACTTGTTAATATACTATATAGCCCTATTATTAATCACCTTGCTAAATAAACTACGCAAACCGCATATGTACCATAACTTAAGGCTAAATAACTTGAGAAAATGAATAACTTAAAAAGGAATTACGTCAATTGTTCAAAATGCAGACTATTATTAACAATTACACCTGCAACATATCAACTATGTCACAAAATCGTTACCTTATAATTATAAGAAATAGCATGTAGAGTAAACTGCCAAAGAAGCTTGCTTTATTTACTGCATCTAATTGTAGTCTTGAGTAATAAATGCATTGCAGCGTCTGTGACATTCACGTCTACTAGATCTACCATTTAATTAGAGAAATAGCTTTATTTATTCACTTAAAAATATCCTGCATCGATATCGTTGGAAAGGTAATTTGAAAATTTTCGGAACTTTCGAGAAATGTACTAGGTGGTCCATTTGAAATTATATAGTTGAGCATCGCACCTCTAAACATTTTAAAGTAATTTAAAAATTGGCGTCGTTAAAATGTAGTTACCATTATACGATTGAACAGTATAAGTACAGTATATAACAGTATAGTTTTCTCGGATTAAAATCAATAATAGAGCTTGAAAAGTTGTGGCCCTTTTTATAAATTGGACAGTATATAGAAGACAAAGCTCTCACTCACAATGCGAAGCCGTAACCAAATTTTGCAGCAAGGTCAACTACGTAGGAAAGTAATAGAAAAGGATTTTTCGAAATTTCACCCTCAAGGGGTTGCTCTTCGCTAAGTAGTGTTGTTAAAGAATTATATATCTGGCTTACAGTTGCACCTACGAAGTTGAAATTTGAACAATGTGTTGCTTTTACATCTCGGTTCAAACCATTTTGAGAGTTTTTCATAATTCATCTCCCAATAGGGTTAGATGGGGGTAGATATGTGTGGATATTTTGCTGAAGGTCAAGTTTTTTTGCACAGAATTCTCTTATTATAAAAACGTATTATAATAAATATACCAAATGGGGGTTCCATATAAGTTTAAGGAAGACCGAGTATCTGGTAGTTAATAGTGGAACAAGATACGAAATATTAATGAATGAATTGACAACAAACAAACAGACAAATTTTAATATCTAAGTGTTGTGGTAGATAAAAATGAGCTCGGAGGAAGGGAAATTAAATATCGGATACAGGAGAGATAGAAAACATAACTCTCTATGGTGGGACAGATATATTTAAAAAAAACTGCTATAAACATCTAGCCTTTGTTATGGAAGTAAAATCTGGACAATTAACCCGGACTCCGATTAAATGCAGTAGTAATGAACATGATATGCAATGCAAGAGTATCAAGACTTCAACACATAAGTAACGAGGAAATGAAAATTCGAATGGAAGCGACAGAAGCAGTGCTAGATGGAAGAGAACATACGTTACAATGGTTTCGACTCCCAATGAGAATGCCCGAAAATCGATGGTCTAGACGTATGTACATTTTAGTGAGTCCCACCAGGAAGAAAAAAGCGAGGAAGGTTAGACCAGTGATTCACAAAGTGGGCGATATCGCCCCTTGGGGGGGCGCTGGAACGATCCAGGGGGGCGATAGTAGCCTCGGGTGCATTTGGGGGGCGGTAAATAAAAATAAGGGGGCCGTGAAAGCTTAAAGAAGGAAGAGAAGGTAAGAAGATTTAGAAAAACCATTCGTACATATTTCATCTATTGTGTAACATTATTTTCCAAATAAACACACAAAATGCAAGTTACAGATTTATTTATTCCATGAAGACTATTTACCATTATTAAATGTTCTTATTCTTCTTCATACCATTTGTTAATTTATTTATTCAGTCTGTTTATTCTCCGCTTCTTTAATTTTACTTTATCACACCATTTAATACACTATCCAGAAAGTAAATACCATTATAATAAAGGGTTTTTATTATTCAAATTTGCTTTTACTCAAAATGCAGGTTACAAATTCAGAAAAGATTTGTTTATTTTAAAAACATTATTTATGCAAAATTTCTATATGGTATATTTTATTATAACATTTCATAATTGACTTTTTCAGATAATCATTCGAATTTGGCTTTCACTTTAGTTATTCCGATTGTCAGTTAATACCTACAAATTAAAATCTAAGCTCTGATGTTACCAAACAACTATCCCAACTAAATCAACTTATATGCTCAAACCTTTTTAATAAACTATTCACAATTTAACAGTAACTGTATCTAATGTATCATTCATAAAATAATTCTCAAATATTTATGTTGTACTTGTTTGATTCACACAGATGCGTGCACCAAAACCTTTTTGATTATAATTAATCATGTAATTCAAGTCATAACTCTTCTATCTCATTCAAAGGTCGTGGTAAAGTCAAATTTGCATCTTGCCGCATTTGTTTGCCTCTGTTAATATTGGAAAGGAATTTGTAAGCTTCCCTTAATGGCTTTTAAGCGGATGGATACATTTTCTAATAGAACTTAAGCCGACTTAGCATATTTGGGAATCATGGGTTTATGGATTTCGTTCAATTGCCTCATTGAGAGAGCTTAGCATTAAGATTCTTAGAATAAGTATTTATTCCTACGTCCGACGCTCCGATTGGCTACGCAGGATCGCCTCAGCCAATAGTGTTTGAGCTTGCCCCTCCTTGATGAATTTGCGAGTTCGGCTCGTTGTAAATTCAGCGTCAGTTAGATTCAGAATTTTGAGTATGCAAGTTCAGCTATGCTTTGTGCTGGTTTGCGGTTCGGTCTAACTCCCTGGTAAAGACGTGTCCAGGTTGTTTTGTGTTACGGTTACGCGCAATTCGCTATTTTCGCGTGGCCAATCCAAGCGTGTCACAACAGTTGAAGCTTTTGTAAAAAACCATCGGTCCATCAGTGACGTTTGTAATCGTTGTTACTCAATATACTCGTGTTTGTTAAGTCTTGTTTCACTCCAACAACTAACTGAACCCTAGTCAGGGTTATTAAGTGGCAGTTCCCGACAATCCCATTGAACCGGAATTCGCAGCGGATTAACTGGGGGCCCCATTCGTGGAAGCCTCTTTTCAAGTTAATCATACAAAAAACAGTACTTTTAATGTATAAATCCTCCCTTGTACTTTTTAATTGCTAATTAATTTATTCTTTCAAAATAGTTTCCTACCTAGAAATACTTTTATAAATAATTATCAGTCTCAAGAAACTACCACTACAATGTCTTTCTGTTTGTTCACTTAAAAAATGTAGATTTCCAGGGGGCACTGAATAATTTTTTTCTGAAAAGGGGGCGGTAGGCCAAATAAGTTTGGGAACCACTGGTCTAGACGCTTAGGGACTAGACAAGCCATAGAACAAACACAACTGAACGGTTGTATGACAGGATAGAGAGGCTTGAAGAAGTGGACTGGGTAGACAGCATAATGCTGTATTATGATAAATCAGTGCATTGTAGTGGTAGATCAGGGTACATTAACTATAATGTGCATCTGAACTTCCCCTTGTGGTTCACGGTTCAATTTTATTTTAATTTGTAACTCAATTGTCTCTTTATATATTGCTACGAACAAAGCTGTTGTACCTTTAATTGTATTATAGTCCAGAGAAATTAGACATTGCTCTTCGGAAAAATTCCCGGAAAGCTGGATTTTGGTATGAGCCTTGATATTGTGGTTCTAAACAAAATGTCAAAAGTCCTCATCGATCCGAGTGCCGCTAAAAATTTTAAGGGGGGTCAAAGGTCACCAAAAACGGTATTTCGTGAATATCTCGTTAACGGTAACTTTTACAGAAAAAATATTGGTTATCAAATTTGTAGCTTATGATATTTCTAATAATAAAGGTATCATGACTTTTATTCTTAAAAGTAACCGTTTTGGAGATAATTCGATTTACAGAGTTGTAATGAATAGTTGCACTCCTCAATGGCATGTATATCTCATTGGAGTTGCGACTTGAAATATTCCAGAATTTCCTTGTTTCAGAGCCCATAAAAATAGAAAGAAACACATATATAGTACACTGTAGTCTAGATAGAGAAGGAATGTGCTTCGAAAAGTTTCCCTCCGTTGTTATAAAACTTCAAGGGACACATGCTTGCCATTCGTGTAGGAGCATAATAGCATATTATGTTATTAGGAGCAAAAAGTATACTTTATTCGGCGTGGCTGGACTGTTTATCTGTCGCAAGCTCGGCAGATAATTACAGCCGAGCCACATAAAGATACTTTTGTTCCGAATAACATATAGTATTTTTTCTTCAAACGTTTATAACAAATTATTTAAGAAATTTTAAGAAACCTGGAATTATTTTAAGGTAGAGGATTGGGTAGACTGATAAATGTAGGGTGCTTTGGAGAGCGTCACTATGACTACACTATATAAACAATGTTGTGAACAAAATCCGAAAAAAAATACTTTATCTCGTCAGTCTTGCTTAAACACCCGATATAAATGACGTCGATACTTGCGACTCCACTGAAGATGTAGATCCATCACGTTTCCTGACTGAATCTATGGAAATAGAGAAGACAGCAGAAGAAGGAGAAGAAGAAGAAGAAGATGATGAATAGGAAAGCATACCGATTGAAATAGAGTCTGAAGATGAATATTAGTAACCCCTGTTTTGAATCCAAAATTGATTAATGAACAAGTTCATAATAATTTTTTTTTAAATAAACATTTTTCAAACAAAAATTAACGTGGAATATGCCTACTGGGGACACCACATGAAAAAAAAATGCACCTTGTACTCTACCTCGAACGTGGTGCAGAGCCAGTAGATAGAGGAGAGTACCGCCACGTCCGCCATGTTTATTACTCTGACATATGCGTCACTTTGAGGTTTGTAACACAAATCCGAAATTTTACTTAAAATTGGCAAGACTGTAAGTCTCTGTCAAATTCGAGGTTAGTAGGTTAGGTTTTGCGTCAGTTTTGACACAAACTGACGCAAAACATAACCTGATAACCTCGAATTTGACATAGACTTACAGTCTTGCCAATTTCAAGTAAAATTTTAGACATAACTCAATCAGTTATTGCTGATGGGAACAAAAATGGCGGCGATGGCGGCATTTTCACGGACCAAAGAATGGCGGTACTCTCCTATATAGTATGTATATACACTGGCTCTGAGGTGGTGTGGAAAAGAGTGCACCTTTCAACTCTGTAAATCGAATTATCTCCAAAACGGTTACTTTTACGAATAAAAGTTATGATACCTTTGTTGTTAAAAATTTCATAAGCTACAAATTTGATAATCAATATTTTTCTTGTAAAAGTGACCGTTAACGAGATATTCACGAAATACCGTTTTTGGTGACCTTTGCCCCCCCTTAAAATTTTTAGCGGCACTCGGATCGATGAGGACTTTTGACATTTTGTTTAGAATCACAATACCAAGGCTCATACCAAAATCCAGCTTTACGGGAATTTTTCCGAAGTTTTGCTTTTATTTTGTCTAATTTCACTGGACTATTATTTACTTTTTAAAAAGCTCAATCAATATAAAACCTACCTTGTGGTAGATATCTTTTTTCATGTAGTAAATACCTCGACTAGCTCTAAATATCTCTTTCTCTGCAGGGTAACTGTTGCTTAATATTCATTTAGACACTGCAGTCTATTTCAAAGTATCTTTATTATTTGAATTATTTTTTTGAAAGATAGTGTTTGTATTATTTTAAAAGTTCAATTATAACCTTTGAATGACAACTTGTTGCCTTAGTTATTTATTTAATCGATTTGTAAGTAATTGTTCATGTTCAATAAATTAACTGGTGTTTTGACAATTTTGAAAAAATTTCTTTTATTAACAATTCCAAAATTAATTATAATCCTTTAACATCAGGTTTACAGATTTATCAATAAATGACTCTTATCTAAATTAAATGCATTTTAAAATCTATTTCTATAGGCCCTTTTAATTTCTTTCTTATTTATATTGTTCGTCGATCAGTACTGAGAATAGAATTTCAATTTTGACTCACTTTGTTTTTTTTAGCTGTAGTAGCATGTCTGCATCTTTCAGCCTTGAAGTGCCCCTTTGACTGCCCCTGATGTTGCTATTGTTGTGACAACGTTCTCCTGGTTTGTCGATAGTTTCTCCACAGTACTGTCACTCACTGATAATCACTTTTAGCACATTTTAAACTGTATTATACCCAGAGTTTATCCATTTTAAAATTATTTCTGGAAAATTATTTTTAGTCTGACACAACTTCCAAAATATTTTTTTCTAGCCCTCTTTCTATCAAACATAAACAACCCCTTTTTACTTCTCTCAACACTCTCTTTGGAAGTAAATTTCATTAATTATTAATTTAAATCAAATTAGTTAAATGTGTTGACAAAAGTCATTTTTAGGTTATAAATAATTATTTACCTAACATTTCATAAATATTTTTACAACTTTCCAGAATTGTAAATAACCATTACATTAACAAAATTGAGTTATATTTCAATACGTTGTAACATTCTGCAATGTATCTCATATGAACAATAATTGATTTTTAACAATTCAAACCACTTGCATATTTTAGAGTTATTATACCAATCTTGGCCAGATTTAAAATTTATTCAACTTTTTTTTTAGAATGTATTCTTTTTTATCATTCTTATATAATAGCAATATGTTGTATGAAACTGAATAAAGACATTTATTATTATTATTGTTATTATCAAAATCCAAAGGTACAGGCAGTTACAAAGCGATGTGGGCATAATTTGTGTGATTGTAGGCGTCGGCGTCGTTGACATAAGTAATTTGAGTACTGGAATGCATGTCCGCTGAAGCCATTTTCGTGCTACACGACTGTGAAGTTGTAGTTTCTAATGCAGGGTGTATTCAAACGAAGTAGCATAAATTATATTGATGAATCCTTGAGTCATAATTAGAAATTAAGCCAAATATACCTTAGTACAAAGTCGCACCGTTGATTTAGAGCTCCTTAAAGGTCAAGACAGAAACATATTTAAATTAATTAGACTAGAATGCCGTGAAACAGAGTACTCATATTTGACTCACATGAGTATCTACCGGGTATCTTAAAAAGAATTACATCTAGTATGCTTTGAATTTCCAATGTAAAATAAAGTGTTCCGCTCTCGCGCAATGCTAGTAGACGGAATAATAACATAACCTCAATAACCTTTGTTGACCGAATTTAGTTAAAGAATGGTCCTCGTTTATTTTTAAAGTGAGGCACATCATGTACTTAGTTGAAAGCATCATTTAACAGCAGGAAAATTGTAAATAAGACAACTCATATAAAAATAACATCATGGCTAAAGGTAGACCTTAGAAAAGGGTCAGTTATTGCTCAGCTACAACAGGTACTGAAAGTGTACACACTTTGGTGAATACACAATGCACCCTACGTTTCATGTTATCAAAACCGTGGTGCAACACGGCAGGTATTGCATTTCATTCTAATGCACTCCATCAGCTCCTCTAAATTATTAATTGTTTCTTTGTAGACCTAATTAAGATGTCGGAAGATGGTGGAATCTATAACGGAGTAAGATCGGGTGAATTTGCTGCCCAAGCCACTCTGCTAATTACTCGATTGGGGAAAAACTGCTCGAGAAATTGTAAATGTTCACTTGTTATATTCGCAGTGGCCTCGGCCTGCTGGAAGTAACCTCCATTATCTGCATTGGGCTGCAGTTGATCCAAGAAGGGCACTAACAGGTGTTCTCGATAACGTCGCCCGTTTATTGTGTCATGGACGTGACACAGCTAACCGCATTCCAACTTTAAGAGGATGTAAAGGAGACTCAATATGGTTACGTGGTTCTGTTTATTTAAAAATTCACTTAAATGGAACCATGTCTCATCGTTAAAGAAACTTAAATCAAGAACATCGTTCTTGTTTAGATTTTCTTGGAAAAAGTTACAATAATGTATTCTATTAGCATGGTGCCGTGGTCGAATTTCATGTAAAAGAGACACTTGTTAGGGATGCAAGTGATAGTCGCTTCTTCAAAATGTTATGAACATTACTTGGAGGGACATCCGTCTGAGCTCAAATACGACGCACTGACGTTTTCGGATTTTGTACAACAACAGATTCGACATTTTCAATAATGTTTGGAGCAGTGGCTGGCCTTTCAGTAGACTTGCCTTTTTCTGCACTTTCTGTCGCCAGAAATTTTTTAACAGTGCAAAGAATGTGGTACAACAAAACAGTTTTCTCACCAAACAATTCTGTTAGGAAACTGCAGTCGAAACGGCTGCTTACGAACCACATAGGAATATTGCCATTCTCCATTTAGTATTAACGGTCTTGATCGAAAATCGTATGACACTCATTAATGACCAATAGAAAAATTAGTTCACGAGCCGTAACCAACACAACAAAAACATATCTTGGAAATTATTTGTAGGTATGGATTACTTCTTTTTAGGGTTTGTGTCGTTACGATTTTCTTACCGAATCTGCATTCCAGCATAAATTCATATCCGGAAATTCTTTTTCGTGCATTCCAACAACGTCCTAATTTGTCCTCGCGTCCCGCTCGGGCAAATTAATACGACGTTGGAACGCACTCAAAAAAATATCCGGAAAGAATTAATGCTCTTATGAGATTATATGTGAAAATATACCTCAATCATAAAAATGCTTTCTTGCATAGTCTACATTTTATGTTGCAGTAACAAGTGTCATTAAAATGATTTGAAGTTTACTATTTAATTATTTAATTTAACAATTAATGAATCACAACTCTGAATAATTCAATACTAATAACAATCTAGCGGCAGATAAAAATTTACGTGGAAACAAAATTCAAAACCTACTGATGTAATTCTTTTTAAGGCACCCGGTATTATTGAGTAATATCAAGAGATCCAAAGAAAAACGGTACCCCAGCGGGCTGTGGAAATTCAAACGTATGCATAATATGTTGGTGGTACTCTAAGTTTATGTCAAATTCGAGGTTAGCAGGTTTGGTTTTGCGACAGTCTGTGTCAAAACTGACAGAAAACCTAACCTAATAACCTCGAATTTGACATAGACTTGCAGTGCCACCAACATATCATTCATACGTTTGCATTTCCACAGCCCGCTGAGGATCAGTTTTTATTGGATCTCTCGATATGTCTTCTTAATGGTTGGGAAATTGATGCCCAAGGGGCGCTGTTGCAGCTAATCAATGCTACTTTTGGGAAAAATGCAGTATCGTGGACCACTCTAAAATACCTTGCAATTGTTCGCGCAGTAGCACTACTTTTTTTGCCACAATATTGTGTCTGGCCCTGTACCATTACAATTTTTAGAAAAGATAAAAAAATCTGGTGTGATACACGCACACAACTTCCTTTTACAGTGATCTTATAATTAGCCAAAAATTTTATTTTAAATTTTTAAGCATTTGTCAAAAATTTTCAAAAATTACAAATTCTACAAAAACGGTACACAATAGAGCGTTAGGTGAAGAGACAAATTTTCTCTAGAATTTTAAGCTGAATTCAAAAATGTAATAATATACCGGGTGTTCTATTTAAAATAGGAGTTAATAAAGAAAATAGAAAAAAAAACAAAAGAAACCCATTTTAGAAGTATTGGACTGAAAAATCACCTATCTCACTTCAATACACATAAAAATGTAATAAAAATGTAAAGTTTGATAAAATCGTTAGAGCCGTTTTTGAAAAAATCGAAAAAAACTGAAAAATTACAAGAGTAAACATCTACTTCCGGTTATGCGATTTTCTTCAAAAACTTGCTGTCGCATCTACATAGTACACAAAACGTATATATGAAGTTTCAATGCCATACCTCTTTTCGTTTTTGAGATATTCTGTTAACAGACAGACAGACAGACACTCAGACAGACATCCTCTCATGAGGAGTACAGTTAGTTGCAGTAGAGAGAAGAAAACGGACTGAATGAAGGGCTTCTCCTAGTACTTCCTCCCATTGAGTTATTTTTAATCGTCGGGATTTTAGAGCTAAAGAAATCGTTTGTCAAATTATTCCATTATACCTTTCGACTTGACCGTTCCCCTCAGGATTATATGGAGTAGTACGACTTGTAGCAATACCTCTATCATGCAAATATGATTTTAACTCCTTGGACATAAATGATGGTCCTTGATCAGAATGAATATAGCGGGGCATTCCAAATATGGAAAAAAGTTGATTGAGAGTTAGTTTTTAAATAATTTAATAAGCCTCGCTAAAGACTGCAATTTTCAAGATGTGAGCGCTGAAGAGCATAGAGGTAATTTTACACTAGACTTTTTCATCAATGGACTAAATTCCCCTCAAATTCGCCAACGTGTGTTGGAAAATAATACTTTAAACCTAGAGAATACTGTTAGTCAAGCAAGGGCATTGGAAACCGCTCAGAAGCAATCACTAGCTTATTCTTCACCCGAATATATGTCTTGTTCATCACAAGAAATTAAACCTGAAGATGATCAAGAGATACTACGTACCCCATCTCTTGCTGAATCTGCTGCTGCTACTGCCACGAATGGTAAATGCTATTTTTGTGGAAATAATCGACACCCACGAAGCATGTGTCCTGCCTGCTAGAGAAGCAATTTGCAGAGCTTGTTCTAGGCAAGGACACTTTTATAAAGTCTGTCAAAATAAAAAACTGAGAAATAAGTCGACTACTGCGTCAGCTGCTCCTATATCTGGATTAATAGCTGCAGCACCTCAATGCTTGGCAAAATCATTAACGAACATTTTTATAAATAATACTCCAGCTGATGCTTTGATTGACACCGGAAGTTCGGATTCCTATTTAAGTGAACAATTCGTCAAAGAGCATGTTTACAAATAACTGGTCATTGCCTCGTTTCTATTAAACTTAAGGATAACCTTTATGACAACGTCAAAATACAAGTATTACCAGATTTATGCTCCGATGCCATTATTGGATATGACTTGTTGTCTCAACATTCTAAAATTGAAGTTAAATTTGGTGGATCAAGACCCCCGTTGTCAATATGCAATTTGGCTGTAACAAAAGTCGACCCTCCATCACTTTTTGGTAATTTATCTTCCAGCTGCAAGTCCATAGCAACGAAATCCAGAGGACATTCAGAAGAAGATGCACGGTTTATCGGAGCAGAAATAGAAAAACTTCTCTCTGAGGGAGTTATAGAAGAAAGCAACTAGCCTTGAATGGCTCAAGTGCTCGTCACGAAAAACTAAAACCAGAAGAAACGCATGGTCATCGATTATTCTCAAAAAATAAATCGATTTACATACTGAGATGCCTATCCTCTTCCAAATATTGAACAGATAGTTACGTCAGTTTCCAAATACGAAATATTCAGTACTATCGACTTACGTAGTGCTTATCACCAGGTCCCTATTCAGGAACAAGATAAAATCTACACAGCATTTGAAGCAAATGGACGACTATATCAATTTACTGGAATACCGTTTGGAGTTACCAACGGACTAGCATGTTTTCAACGAGTTATGTACAGCAGTATTAAAAAAGAAAATCTGCTAGGAGTTTACGCTTACTTGGATGATGTCACTGTATGTGGAAACTCACAACAACAACATAATCTAAATTCTAGCATTCCACAAATGGTATGAAAATTACACATCAAGTAACGTGTAATTACACGCCTTTCGCTGTGTAGTATACATGTACTAGGGCACGAGATTAGAGCACAAGTTGTGGACCACTTAGTCTTGCACTAGGAGAGGCCTCATGTTAGAAGTTGCGACAAGCGTGATGACAATTACCCGAGCAGCGAAGAGTACCGAGACGATACGTTTCCGACGAGGTGGTCAACAAAATATGGTCATTGTGGATGTTCACATCTTGAAGACTATTAAAAACATGCATATGCACTCCGCTGGCTGTCGCGTAAATCTTCCTAACAAAATTTTCAAATTCTTCATAGAGGAATTTATATTTTTATTTTCTCTGTTTTAATGATTTTTTTGTCAGTTTAAGTAATTGTTGTAGTGTCGTTTCGTTTTGATGTATGTCGATTTTTGATACTGGTTTTAGTTTTCTTGGCACAGGAATGTATTTTCCGTTTTCTTTGTTAAGGAATTTGTTTCTTCATCACACCTTTGGGTTGTTTGAATGTAATTCGTTATTTTTGGAACGTACATCTTTCTGTAATGAGTTGGTTTAAATTTCAAAAACCGTTAGCATTATCGTATACTGCTTTAAC
This sequence comes from Agriotes lineatus, assembly GCA_940337035.1. Taxonomy (NCBI): domain Eukaryota; kingdom Metazoa; phylum Arthropoda; class Insecta; order Coleoptera; family Elateridae; genus Agriotes; species Agriotes lineatus. The sequence goes on from CALNHX010006380.1 coordinate 18,429, forward strand.
GGTAAAAGTCGATGGTGGAGAGAGTTTATTATTATTCTTCCTGTTCGACACGCCCGTGACCGGGCATCATAACAGCGTCTATGTTGGACAGTTATTTACTGTGTTTTTGCATAGGTGTCTTCCCATTGTGTTGTGTGTGAATTCGTGCACTGAGGAACCGGTTAGCTTCCTTATCTGGTCTATATATCGGAAAGGGAAGCGACCCCTCGGTCTTTTGCTTTCTATCGTACCTTAGACGATAAGTCTCATCAGCATCGTCACATCGTCGCTTAATACGGCCAAAGTATTTCAACATGGATTTATTATGGAGGTACTTAGTCTTTCATTGATTTTTAGTTCATTTAGGATTGAGATATTTGTACGTTTTTCGGTCCACGACACCCTTATTAAAATTCTCCGCCAGCAAAACATCTCAAAGGAGTCAATATGGCATCTATCCACTGCCTTGATGATCCAGCTCTCTGAGGCATACGTCATTATAAGAAAAACCAGAGATCGAACAAGTCGTAATTTAGTGGACTTCGATATTCCTCTATCATTCCATATGCGCGTCAGCTTGGCTAGTGCAGTCTTCACAAGTGTGGTTCTTCGTCGAATTTCGACTTCACAGTTGCTGGTGCTAGTTATTCGAGCACCTAGGTATGTCGCGAATTCGTCTAAAGGACTGGCAATCCTTTTAGTCAAAATATACTTGTACACGACGACTACAGCTACTTTTGCGAGATTAATAAGACACCTAAGTACAAATACTTGCATTAATTTTTTCCGTTTACGTAACATCTTAAGTTTAACATTACTTATTAACTAACTAAATTCTAAGTCTAGTTTGACCAAGAAAACCCGGTAGGAATTCTCAAATTTTCTAATAAGCCTATCAGAGCAGCTCTAAATTTTGAAGTCCTGTCACGTACAGACGTACGTGATAATTCATAATAGCTCTATAAATTCTACAAACTTGTAGCTCTCACACGCTACTCTGTGTCAAGAGGTCGACACCTTGCAAAGAATCCGTAATAAATTGTATAATTGTCCTAAAGGAATTTGCCCCAGCCGGCACGTAATTATTATTATCGGGTTGCAACAGTTGCACTTCTGATCACGTACTAATAATCTACCTTCGCCCAATTTTTCTGTTTAGGAGGGAAACCCTGCATAAATTTACCTTTAACCATTCAATGAGATTTGAATATTTCCATCTTCTTAGAGAAAAACACGTTCAAAATACCCGTTAGATACTCGCCTGTTGTAACTTCAATATGACCATTTCGCCTACGCAATTCTACCTTAAAGTATTTACGATATAAATTGCTTATGGATAACTAAAGTACAGTCTATTCATACAACCGCGTATAGTTCATTTTCACTCAAGAACGCAAATCGTAGCAGCATATTAATTAGATTTTCTACGACCTCGATCCTGTTGATGCTTTTGTAATTGTTGTTTCGAATTTGATTTGCTCAGTCGACAACTAATATTTTGCTTTCTGTCGCATTTATTTCGAATCAAAATTCTTGTCACTTTTATCCGTCTTAGGAGCTATATTATTTCCTCGTCGGATGCTGCTAGTATTGTCGTATCGTCTGCGCATCTCAAATTTGAGACTTTTCTTCCGCCGATAGAGATTTTACCCTCCCATCCTCCCACAGCTGTGCCTATTATCCATTCTCCTTAGATATTGAAAAAACTTGGTGAGATGATACAACCTTGTCTCAGTCATTTTCCAACCTTAAACTATGCTATTAACTGTTGTCTCACTCTGACTTTGGCTTCGTTGCAGGAGTGGAGATTATGGATTAAGGAAGTTAGATGTGCGGATACGCCAATTGTTGGCATGATGTCTCAGCGTTTTTTCAATTGTATCAAGGAAAACGTAATTTCACAGTAAATAACAAATTGAAGTTGTTGTTAAAACGCAACCTGCTTATGTCGTTAGCACTTTAATAAATGGCGTTAACAAGACGTTGTTTATCGTATAAAACACGTAATTTTTTTTGTTGGAATGACAACGACGTTACAACGTTGACGTATGGGTGAATAATGTGCAACAGCATTAGGCAGTGTTGAAAACTTACGTGTTTTGGATCGCGATTATAACTTTCACAGATAGAGGCCTTGTTTAATTATGACTTAAACGTCAAAATAACAACATGGAATGACAGGATCAACTGCATAACGTGGCATAACTGCTTAATTTTAGCGACATTTCGACGTTAATATAACGGTTGGTCCAAAACTATGTTGCTACGTTAGTTGAATGTGTCTGTGCACACTGGGATGCAACTGTCGTGGTACAATCCCTGGTATAGGGGGATTATAGCTATGACTTCCAAACGAAATAACATGTGTAACAATATCAATATAAAGATTAGTTGTGTATCAGTTGCCTATTCGTCACAATAGCGCTAACCTGCGGATTTATTCAAAATTGCACTGACTTAACATATTTTTACCTGAAGAAGTACGTTTTAAACACTTTCAAGTTTCAGCTTTTGATATTTGAATTTCGGCTACAGTACTAATTAAAACAATTCCTCGACGGCGTTCCGCGGAAATCTATCCGCTAAAGCCGCAAACATATTTGAAGAACAGGTTAAGTTTCACTTAATTACTCTAAATTGTAAGGGTTCGTAAACAAAACTCGATGACAATGGAGATGTGAACAAAACAGAAATTAATTAACTGCAATATGTAGACCTCTTCTGTATTCATAGTTGACATTTTGTTCGTTATTAGTGATATGGGTAAATATGTGTAGCAGAAATTGGACAGTTTAATTATGATTTAGTAGCAGAACTCGCCTCGTGTAAATCCAACGCTGAATCAATAAACTCAGTTCTTATTAGGAAATTAATGAGGAATTCAGAATTTCTAAACGAATTTATAAAGGCACTTTCTCAATTTATGGATAATAAAAGGCAAAGCCGCTTTGATAAAAAATTAAATATTAGTAAGGATTTCATAGTAATAATGTACCAAACAATTTACTTTCCCCCTGCTAATATATCATCTTTTATTTAAGCCAGAAATAATAATAACATAATGATATCAACGCTGCATGATGATCGATATGGGTGGTTCGTAGGTGGCGCAGAGGACCAGAGGTCTTCCCACTGCCATTAGATCGAAAGATAAATTGCCAATTCTTAGGTTCCCTGCTGATTTACCCCTTGTTCGTCCTTTCTGCGGCTAGAGACACGTTCAGCAACTGGTATTATTATTATATCAGCCTGCTGCTGGATTTACTCCGGAAGCAATAAGTCTACATAAATGGGGCCTTCGGTAGTTTCTAGCTTTATCAATAATACAGAATTCCCGACGGTGGCTTCCGCGTACAGAAGCAGAACTATAAAAACGTGACAGGCGTTTACGAGAGTAGGATGGAATAATATATTTTATAACTTTTTCAATTTTCAATAACTAAATATCTACGAGATCACGTGGAAGCTAAGAGGAGAGCCAGCTCTACAGAGCGTTTTGTCTTTGGAATTCATTACCTAAATAAATAGTTGCTGCCTGTGTTGTTAACAAGTTGAAGTCGCAACGAACTATTGAGTAGATGCCTACTTAATATTTATGTTATTCTATTATAGAAATATATTTCGTACTGTATAAGCCTATAGGTATAGGTAGTAATTTATAATACCGTAAGGTGTCAAAGTTATGTCAACTGTTTGTCGTATCACGAATGACAGGAGTAGTGATACCACCACAAAAATAATATACCTAACTTAGACTAAGAATGCTATTCGCGGAACTATTCAATAAGCCAAATAATTTTTCTCAAAAATCTAGTAACAATACATTCGATTTCTACGGTAGCAAGAAACGCAAATGACTACTTTTGTTTAAAATGTACCTTCAATATTTGTTTTTATTTTTGTGATTGTTCAAGAAACATCAAGTTCTGGATTTTCACCAATTTCTGACAGATGGCGAGTGAATTCAATAGTCATAGATATATTTTTATTAATTTCAAGCAACACTTGATTTATTCTCTGCACGTTAACCCATGTAATAATAATAGTAATATATTGTAATTGTTTTTATTATAAGGGTTTGATATCAGATTAAAAACGATTAAGGAATACAGTATTAAATTATAAAAATTAATCTAAGTATTAGAAGGATATCGAAACTATTAAAATGTATTTGGTAAAGAAATGAAATAGAATTTAAATTCATTTGAATGAATAAATATAAATAAACTAAAAAAAAAGAATGATGCTATACGAGTGAAACATTAAGCTTCTAACATAATTTCATTATTATCTGCAATAAAGTGGAGGATTAATGACAAATACCCACTCGAGAAATATCATTCAACGTAGTGGGTGTTAGATAAATATGATACAGATTATATAGAACAGGGCTGTCCAACTTAAAGGAACCCAAGGGCCACTGTAAAAAAATTGAAGGTTATGAGGGCCGCATCATAAAATGTGTCGTATGCGACTTCGTGAGTGATTTGTAATAAATATAAAACGTGTATATTTAATACTAATTTTGTTTATTCAAGAAGCTTAGGTTACATTACAAAAATCATTGAAACATAAAAGAGATATACAGGGTGTAAAGATTTACCCCTCTGGTAAGCTCCAATCGGAGAAATACGTTCACTCAAATATATATGGTTTTAGCTAGTTACAATAATTAATTAAAAATAACTTTAAGTTGTACATTATTTGAAATTAACATGTTCTTCTGGAACGGTGTCTGGTTTCGTGGGTCGAGCTGCAACCCAATGCACCGGCGAGTGTTACGGGTCCCTATTGGTAGTCCGCCGGTACGCACGCCGATTCTTCGGGAAATGGACTGAGTAGGTCTCTTCTTCCTGCAAACTTGAACTTCCACTCAGCAGTAATTTTAAGCTGTAATTTTCCGGTGAATTTAGCGATTTTAAGGGTTAACTGGGGCGGGCGTTAGTGCCTAAATCCTGGTGCAGAGGTTGGTGATACCTTACGACGGCTCGGCGTCGTTCTTGGAGCGAACGCGGTATCAAATCCTGCAGATGAAATGTATTTGCTTTGAGCCAGAAAATGATGTTGACATTCCCCTGGTAGGGAATTTTCGGAATGCGGAATCGAACGTCGAAGTCCAGGAATTCGCTTTTAATGCCCAAAAAAGGGCCCTGCAGGTGAGTTTATGAAGGGCGGCTACAAGACTCTAGCCGCTCACAAGCGGGATAGAGGCTGCGATTACAGGTTACAGGTTTAATTATTAGTAAAATGAGGTTATGAGGAGTATTTCACGTCTCGGGGCGCCGGTATTTGCGTTTAAAAATTAGGCGGTCGGAAATGGCTTTTAAGCAGTTTGCCCTACACAACAGTACAGAGTATTAAGACAGGGTTAAAGCCCCAGGGATTCGATTTCCCAAGAAAGTTCAACAATCAAGGTAAAATCGAATTCTAGCGGTCTTGCCCTTGCTGAAAATTTTAACTTTTCGGGCTGACAGTACAACACGTCATCTCCCTTGAAGCCTGGTCTAGTAAGGGTTGGAGGCCTATTCCGTTAGACAGTTCAGCATGTCAGACCGGAGGGTCCACGTAGAAAAAGAAAAGACAGGATCAGGACTGGTGGACTCAAGTGGGATTTCGATCCGCGGGCCGCAAAAATATCCTGGCGGGCCGCATGCGGCCCGCGGTCCACATGTTGGACAGCCCTGATATAGAATGTTTGATTTAAAGTATATGCTAAACGATATCACTAAGGAGATAATAATTATCAGGATGTAAAATAATTTGGTATAAAAACGTATAATACTTTTGTAAGCGGATACATTTGTCAAATAAACCCTTAATCAAAGTTGTAATCTGTTTGAAATATAAAGGGTTGCGAATTAAACTAAAAATTTGCGAAAAGAGAATTATAACTAAATTTTAAAGATTTAAAGATGTGGAGATGGTAAGGAGGAAGAAAATGGATGCGGTGAGAATGCCCTGTGTAATACAGGTATAATCTACAAATGCAATTTCTGGAATCGGATGCTGAACTAAGTTTGTTGTCAATCCATTACATCTTATGAAAATCGTTTACATCGAGTTTGTTAGCAGAGTAAGCGTCTTATGGTGTGGATAGAAGGTTGGTCATCTACTGGAGTTCTAATTCGCCGAGATTGTTATTGAAGTGACGTCTTGTAACTTGCATCTAGTCGAGTTCTGTTGGAGAAAAGTGGTAGGTGCCTTGTCGTGTTCGGCTGGGAAGTCTTTGCGGTTCTTGGTTGAGTTCCTGCAGGGATTTGTCTGGACGTTGGGAGATTTTTGTGAGGCTGCCAGGCGCGTTTTGGCTTGGTGAAGGAGAGTATCGAGGTTCATGGACAGGTGAAAGGCTACATGTATTTATGTAAAAATTGAAAGAAACATATGGAAAGAGTGAAGTGAGGTAATTTTAAAGAGGGGAGTACTTACTAGTTGATATTTGTTGAATGACAAGTAATGTAACGAGGAGGTATTTGTAATTTATTTTGGACTTGCATAATTTGAAGTAACATTGACAGACGTACAAGTTGTCTCGAAATAAGAGAATGCATTTTCAGAAATAAAAGCAGTCTAGGCTCTGAGCGAATCCGACCTGTGTTTTCAGTCAAGAGTAAATGTTTTCTACCGGAGCTAGATATTTAATAATATTGAGAATCGGACGACACCCATTAGTGACCAATAGAAAAATTAGTTCAAGAGCCGTAATCAAGACAACAACAAAATTTCTTGGAAATTTTTTGTAGGTAAACCAACCTAACTGTGAGGATTTGTGTCGTTACGATTTTCTTACCAAATTTGCATTCGAGCATTAATTCATATCCGGAAATTATTTTTCGTGCATTCCAACAACGTCCTAATTTGCCCTCGCGTCCCGCTCTGGCAAATTAATACGATGTTGTTGGAGCGCACTCAAAAAAATATCTGGAAAGAATTAATGCTCTTATGAGATTATATGTGATAATCCATAATTTATAAAAGGGCAAATGAGTTACTGAAATTCAATTTAAAAGATAATTGAATGAAAATAAACTAAGGTATAATAAAGGCCAGACGTATTAGCTAAAGAATAATAAATATTCTTATAATATAAGACCATTTACATACATAAAGACCATTGTAACATAGTCAATTATTACAATATAGATTTCTTCCACAGAGGGAACGTACAAGGAAATAAAGTATATATGTATATGTTATAATAAAGCAAAAATATATTCGATCTAAACTTTTCAGTACAGCATTCCTCCTATATTGAAGTTCTGTGTCAAAACAAACAAAATTTTAACTGAAGCATTTCGAGGTCTGTTAACAGTACACGGAACAATGAATTCCTTCAATACTCATTCCACGTTTCCGGTTCAACGTAGTTTTTCAAATGCAGTAGATACAGATTGCAAAATATGTTGCAACTTTTCAAACCGAATGATATTCGGTGGGGACGCCTAACAAGCAGGTTTCAACAATAAATCTAAAAAAACCTGAAATTATCACCGGCATTTTAAATCAAATATTGACGTATTCAGCGTTAATTCCGGATTATTTTGTAGCGAAACGAGGTGTACTGACCCGATGAAACCGATTAGCAAATGAACCTGAAGTTCGCCGGCAATTTTTAATGGTGTGTTGAATTTCTATTACCTGCAGAAAGCATTGTGAAATCGTTGGCTGTTATATTTAATAACTATTTATCAATAGATGAGAAACCAGAATTTCCATTGATAGGTGGCCGGTGAATGGACAAGTGTATGTTAGCTGTTAGCTCCAATGGATAATAATCTGGTCGCTTTCGCAGCGATGGAATGATAAACATTTTCAAAATCTTCGCGATGGATAGGCTCATTACCATCAACTCACTTATTTTGATAATCGAATAATAAATGCACAGAGTAGGTCGAAAGCCGTGTGAATTATTATTAATAGCGGTGTTGGCAATAAGCATCCTCAGAGAGTTGCAAATGCAATCTTAGTTAATGGCGTTTCCACTAGTGATAGAAATTTGATTGCAAATGCTTTTAACGAATACTTTGTTAATATTACCAAGATCCTAAATGTTCCTACCAATCTTCAAACAACATTCAAACAAACCAAATCTTATTCCAGGAACCACATTTTTAAATCATGTCGATGAAACGGAATTACAAAATGTAATCCATAGCTTAAAAAATTCAAATTCGTCTGGAGCGGATAATTTTACCCCATTTTTAATTCGGCAATGCTCATTTTTTATTCTAAAAACACTTTGCCATATTATTAATGAATGGTTCGATAACAGCACGTTTTCCGACTTACTCAAAATTGCAAAGGTTGTTTGTCTTTTTAAAAAGGGTGACTCCAAATTACTTACTATCGCTCAATTTTGTTGCTTTCAGTTTTTACAAAAATTATTGAAAAGGTAATAGCTAAAAGAATTATATTGTTGCTAAATGCACATGGCTTTCGGGATAGTCATTCTACAATGTCACTCATATCCGTTTTAAACTTTATATACACAAACCTTGATGCAGGTAATAAGGTTATGGCACTATTTATCGACTTGTCCAAGGCTTTCGATTGACCACAATATTCTCTTAGAGAACATCGAAAGGTTTGGTTTGCGTGGAAAGTACAATTCTCTGTTGCGTTCCTATTTATGCAACAGAAAACAATTTGTCAACTACTTGGATACAAAGTCTACCGAGTTACAAAATAGTGTTGGAGTTCCCCAAGGTAGCGTGCTTGGGCCGCTGCTATTTTTACTGTATACTAACGATTTGGATGAAGTTGTATCGGCTTTTCATTGTGCGTTTGCGGATGACATAACAGTTGTTTCAGCTGCTAAAACTAATACAGATATACATATACTGTTTGAGGCTTTCGCGGTTACTCGAATTACTCTTCTTAACATGGAATTTCGGCTGCTCCACATGCGCTGAATGTATCGGCTAAAATTCAGAGACTCCTGTAGAACAGCTTTTAAACAACACAAAATAGTAACTCATCCACTGTATTTTTATTTTGGACATGTCGACGTTTGTTAAATGTAATTTAATTTGTTTTCTCGTCAAAATGTGCATCATGATTATGCTAGGTACTCGTTATGGTGGGGACCTTCAGTATAAACTGCACCGTCTTGAACTATTTAGAGCTAATCCACCTTATATTGGTGCTATATTGTATAACAAATTAAACTCGGAAGTTATAAACATACCAACTGTAAGACAATTTTCATCGGCTGTGAGAAAAATTCTTATTGAAAATACATTTTATTCAGTACAGGAATTTCGAGATTGTAATGTAAGTTTTTTTTATATGTAAAAACATGTGTTTTGCTTGTAATGCTTGATTCTATGTTGCAACAGAACTAAATAAAATTATTATTAATATTGTTATGATTATAGCTCCACTTTGGGCGCCATTCATGTTACAGTGACTCCACCACGTTGTAACGCTTTTGTTATTTTATAATTTACTTAAACGTTTACTTTATTTTATTGTCAATCAATTCTTTTTAAATTGAATTTTAATTAACTCATTTGCCCTCTTGAATTCTGGATTATCAAAATTATTAACTGCTAGCTTCGGTAGAAACACTTGACTGAAAAACAGGTCGGATTCTTTATAATCTAGATTGCTTATATTCTGAAATTTGATTTTATTATTTTTATGACAACTCGTACATCTCTGTGGCAAAAAGACATAAGGGTATAAGTCGACTTATATCATTTTTGACTTTATTGATGCCCCGTGTTCAGACGAATATCGGGCATCTAAATACAAGAGGATATAAGTCTACATACCATAACCGCATTGTTACAGAAGGTTTTCGAAATGGGATAGGTAGACTTATTCCCTGAAAATTCATTAAAAATTGATAAAAAACAAATTTAGTCAATGGCAAATAGGTACATGTGTACTAATACCCCGAGTCAAAGCTTTTCGTAAGGTTATCTGCAACGCCAGAACAGCATATGTTAACTTATACCCTTTTGCCATTTTATAACTTTCCGTTTTTGTGGAAAACAATAACTTATGTACACTTATACTACGACTGCATTTCCATACAGGTGCAATAGCGTGTTTTAGCGGTCCAGTTTTCCAGTGTTATTGTAGTGTAGTTTAACGAATAAGTGCCAAAATGGACACACTCTCGTGCGTAGAAAGTTTTGCTGAAGTGCTGTAACAAGAACTTAACCGGTAAGTTTACACATAACCCCACATTATTCGAACTCGAAAACACAGATTCTTGTTTAGTTTATGTCTACATATGCTGTTTTGTCATAGTAATTATTTATCAGAAAATACATATTCCTGGAAATTGCAAAAAGCTATATGTCAACTTATACCCTTTTGTTTTTTTATAAAATAAATAAAAGGAAATGCAATAAGGTATAAGTTCCGTATTTATTTTTTTTCTAGTGGAAATAGTTTTAGGATCAATAGCAAAGCAAGCTGTAGTCAATAAATCGACCTGATTATTTTGATTACCAGCGAAAAGAATTAAATGTTGTTCTTAAATCTCCAGCAAAGTAGCTTTTTGATGTTCCTGTAAAATGATCATTTTTGACTTAGACCCTTTTGCCTTTTCACCACAGATCTGTCAACTGACACTTCAAACCAGTTTTGGAAAATCAATTATAAATACTTGATCGTTACATTTAGTCATTCCACAATATCAAATGGTAAGCACTCCCTTAATTAAAATTAACCCACTTCAATCTTTATATTTTTTTTTCAGTTCTTATTTTAAATACCTGTATTCTCTTACCCGTTATTGGACTCGACTCTCTGCCCTACGAAGCCCAATGCCTCCAGCACCCTCACCAAGATCTTCCAACTTCCAACAACAACGTCAGCACGAACTCTGCCAAAAACACACCTGGATCCTCAAAGAATTCCTTGTCTTTTAAACACGGCCAGACACCTTCCAACCTTTCCCAGCATCAACATCAGCAGCAACCACCATCCATGTCGTCCCACCAAAATCTTCAAGCCCTCGACAACCTTGTACCATGAACCTCAACCAAGCCACAAAATGTTACTTAAATGAAAAGTCTGTCGAATCAGAATTCCTCCAGATGAAACATCTCCAATCCACCCCATAAAACGCTCACTCTGCTAATGGTCTCGATGTAAACCACATCCTTTGTAAACCATTCCTTGTTATCTAATTCAATTCAAGCAAAGTAATTTTACAATAAACTCGATTCAGCATTCCCTTCCTTTTATTTGCTTTTGTAGATTATAACTGTATTACTTTGGTATTCTTATCACCTTCTTTATCTTCATCCATATAATTTGCACATCTTCTATCCTTTAAACATTTTACTTTTATTCTTTTATACCACGCCAATTTTATTTCAAAGTTTAACCCTTTTATAGACCAAATATCTTTTAAGAACTTTTATAAAGGGGTAGTAGTGTAGCTAGAGGGATACTGGCGCACTGCCACCAGAGGGCGCAGGTTTGAAACTTGGCTAAGATCTGGACGCAGGTTTGAAACTTGGCTAAGAACTAGGCGCAGGTTTGAAACTTGGCTACGAACTGGATGGCATGTTTTTCAAGGTCACGAAGAGGTAGCGAGGTCAAGTTCATGTGGAAAAACGAGATTCCCACGATGAATTTTGGGGTTAGAAGTCTAATTTTATTCCTACGCTTATCAAAAATATTTTTCAGACTCAAGCCGATGTGAGTTATCGTCTGGGAATGCAAACTTATTGAGACTTGCAGATGCGGGGTGTCTAGCCGGATGTTCTGCACGACCGCAAAAAAATAATTGAACAATGAAGTCTTTGTTTGGAAATTTTTTTGCTGAATCAAATAAACCGGATTTTATTGTTTGGAGCTTCAAACCTGTCCGGACGTATTTGTGAAATGTGCAAAGCTGGTAAAAATTGAACAATGAAGTCTTTGTTGGAAAAATCTGCACAACTGTTAAACATACTTGAATGGAGTCTTTGTTTGGGAATTTATGCTGATCCAGTTAATGACCCTCATTATCAGTTGCGGCGATGAATAAATAGACCAGCCCAACTGTCTGCAAGAGTTAGTATTACAACAGCACGCGCGCGAACATGTATGCAACAGATAGCGTTACCGAATTAAGTTCGAATTCAATAAAAACAATCAGAGACTCGTTAAGGATTATAAAATATAGTGATGATGCTGACAAATGGATTAAACACGCAAATAAAACCATTTTAATTGTTAGTCGATTTATCCGTAAGCATAGTTTTATAAATGAAAATCCATTCAGGCTAGAAGCAAATTTAAGTTTATTAAATGGGCAACGACAATTAGTAAAAAAAATTAAAAGTTAAATTAGTAAAGAAGGGGGTGGGTGTAGGGAGTGGTCAGCAGCAAAAGAACAAGCTAGTGTGGGAAGATGTAGAATCGTGTTTTAATAGCCGAATAAGAACAGGTATGATTGTAAATTTAGGTTACAAGGAACCTCAAAAATTTCTTTCAAAAGCATATAGAAGTTTTTCAATAAAAGTAAAACAAATTATTAAAAATAACTTAATGCTTAAAGCTAACGTAATATTTAGCGCATATTTTATGTAGTAGTGGTGAGATAGATTTAAAAACGTTTGCTACTAAAAATGAAAAAAAATGATTCTAGTACTAATTTAAAACAGTGGTATGAGACTAATGTGGAGAATAAGCTGTTGACAACCCACATAACCAAAAGTATGTAAAAGATAACCAAAAGTTAACCTCTCAATAAACATGAAGTTACCATTAGTTAGCCAAAAGTTGTACTGTGGGTTAACTATGTCACAAATTATGTAACTATAGAGCAACTATAAGGCGTCCTCGAGGTCGTTTAAAAGTTCACCATAAAAAGTAATTCTAAAGATAACTTGATAATATATCTTTCGGGTAACCTCGTTAACCTACCCAAAAGTTAACTTTGAAAGTTGCCTTTTGGTCACCTTCTCACTAACCTAAAAGTTAACTTTAAAAGATGTCTTTTGGTCAGCGTTTCAAATAACCCAAAAGTCAACCTTTAAAAGATTTCTTTTACTTGCCTTCTCAACTAACCCAAAAGTTAACTTTAAAAGATGTCTTTTAGTCACCTCCTCAAGTAACCCAAAAGTTAACTTATAAAGGATTGCTTTTAGTTACCTTCTGAACTAACCCAAAAGTTAACTTTAAAAGATGTCTTTTAGTCACCTCCTCAAGTAACTCAAAAGCTAATTTTTAAAAGATTTCTTTTAGTTACCTCCTCAAGTAACCCAAAAGTTAACTTTTAGAAGCTTTCTTTTAGTTACCTTCTCAACTAACCCAAAAGTTAACTTTAAAAGATGTCTTTTAGCCACCTCCTCAAGTGACCCAAAACTTAACTTTTAAAGGATTTTTTTTAGTTACTTTCTCAACTAACCCAAAAGTTAACTTTAAAATAAGACAAGCTATCCATTTATATTGTCAAAAAGATTAAAATGGGGCAAGCCTAAGTGTTATCCAAAGAATTCCTTCAAACGTGTAATTAAGATTAACCAAAAGTTACTTTTTTTATTAAAAAAAAAACCACAGTAAATAAATACGTTATAAACAATTGCTTTTAATAAAGAAATATTTTACAGTCGGTACTATACTACATCGAAAGCCACTAGGCCTTTAGTGCTGCGTAATAATAATAATAATAAAAAAAAAACTATACTATACATTCTTATTTACAATGATTTCTTAAGCCTTTCGGCAGATTTCCGAACCCACACTTTTGTGGCTGATAAAATCTCTAGTTCCGTGGCGGCTGGTACTATCTTCCGCACTGCAACTGAAAGAAAACAGCCGTTAAAAATTATCTGTTGACATATAGGTATTAGGTAGTTTATATTTAGGGTAAGTGAGCATTATTTAATTTTTAATACACTAAATTATTTGAAACCTTCTGGTATTTTAATTCGAATGGATGGAACTTTAAAACCTAGCTCATGATATGAAAATTAAGAGAGCTCTCAAATGAAATAAATCAATGTCATCCCAGGATTGAATTGGCAAAAGAAAAGGACAGAATTTACATCAAACAGTTGTACGCCAATTTAAGAAAATTGGGGCGGCACAGGTCCCCCAACAAGACTTTCCCATACATACTGTAAATAATCTCTGCTTTTACAACAGTATATTTATTTAACAGTGTTCCGTCTTTCTGTAATTAAACGCTTCACGTTAAAGACGAAATTTTCAAAAAATCGTAGCGGTCTTAACTTTGAAGCTAGAGATTTGGCAACCGCTTTGTTGAGGCCTCTCTATAACATCGCAGTTTTCAAATTACAGATTATTTTATTAAAAAAATGCTTTCAAAAAAACACGTCTATCTTCCGTTTCCGGTTCCAGATATTTCTCAAAAGCTTATTGTCTCAACTTGGTTTTTAATAAACCCCTAAATTTAAAATTTCAATCAAAACCGGGACGACCGTTTCGGAGATATCAGGGTATCACATCGAGGCACATAATAGATAAATACACCTACACACCCACCCATAGACAGACATTTTGTAAAAACAATTGTTTGGGTTCCTAGAGGCCTAAAACGGATATTTCCGTTAAAATCTCGACAGCGAAAATTTTCACGAAATCAATACTTCCCCTACCGATGGTATGGGAAAGTAATAAGATAATATGATATACTCTGTGTAAATGAAATTGAAACTAGTAAAACATTATGGGTCTTCCAAGAACCAAGAAATTTGAACAATATGAAAAATACATGAAAAATTATGTTTATGCCCCCGGGATACTTGGAATAGGACGGCTAATAATAATTTAATCTGTATTATTCTTAGTAGGTAGTTATTATTAGTCATAGCTTTGTTTAATCAAAAAGAAACTGAATTTCATCTATAATATTAAACAGAAATCAAAACGATATTTTTGAATGCACACCCTATTGTTCGGAATCCCTGGAATGTTATTATCCACATTAATAAAAATATGTAACATACCAATGACGACTCTGTTTATATTTAAGCCCTGCAGCTTGACTTTTTGATGGGCACCGATCCAGCTCAACCCGTTGCTAACATTGTCGGTTACCATCATCGACCAGACCCTTCTCGTAGCATTCCCGACGTTTGTACCACCAGTGGTTGATAGGTGCTTCATCTAAAAAGTAAAAAAAAAAGAATAATACATTGGCAGTTCCCACTCATATCCAAATATTCAATTAAAATTATTCCGATCAAGGAAACTATATTTACCAAAGCAGTGGCTTGCTGGGGGATTTTGGAAAATTCCTCCAACATTAAAAACTCGTCCAACGAATTCACTGGAAGATTGGGAATTTTTACAGCCACCTCAACTTGATCGATGATCCGTTGATCGAGCAGAATCTCTTTCATTTCAGCGATGTCAGTTTTTATATTTGCGACTTCTTCTGCCAATTTTTCTAAAATTGTCGTCAGACGTCCACTGCGACATTCTGTAACAAAATAAATAAAAATAGGTATCATGTAAAGTAAACCAGCTGTTTTTCAAAATACTAATCGTATGGTATTCTAAATTAACCTTTAAAAAATGGTAACTACTTAATTTGCATCTAAAATAAGAGTTCAGCACTGTTCACAGCTTTCTAGAAGTGCTTATGGATTTTTAGTTTTTAGTTTGTCAAATTTTAAATAGTGGATCTTGTTATAGAAGAAATCATATATTAAAAATAATGGGTACACATACCACATTCTTCTTTTGATCTTGTTATGGATGCCCGATCTTCATCAACTGAGATCTTGGAGGTGGATGCAATTGATGGCGTTAATGTTGCATTCAGTTCATCTGAAATATACATATAAATTTGAAGTAAAAGCAAAAAATGGTCAAAAAAATATCTACCATTTGCTATAATGACCTCCATATCTTGATCCAGTATAAAAGTGGAAACCTCTGGCATAGGAAGTGGTTCCCAATTGCGCTTACCTGGGTTATCGTCGCCATCATCCTCATCAGTGCTTAAATCGGAGGTGCCTTCTGCTTTTTCTGCCTTTTGCTCCGCTACTTCCAGCGAATCTTTAAATTAAATAACGTTAGTTAGCATACATTTAAGATTGAAAAAATATAACCATTTACCATAATACTTAATATTTCCTCGATGATCCCGGAAAATCTTAGCAGGAAATTTGTTCCAGGTCGTTTTGGGTACAGCACACTGTTTAATAAGTGGCCTTACAATTGTTGTATTTGGCCAGGAACACTCTTTATCTCCGGATATCCAGCCCTCCGGTACAGCTGATACAGTGTTTTCAATTGTAAAATGTACAATTACAAATCGAGCCATCTGTACAAAATCAAAATATTAAGGCGTATATAAACAATAATCAATGAAAAACATATGTACTGGATGTTGATTTTTCTTTATACAGTTATTATGTATGTCAACATTGTCAACAGAAAGATGTTTGATTTAAAAAAAAATTAATTTAGGTATCTTTTTCTGCTCTAGACAACCATGCAATTAAAAAATACATATTCACTGAAAAATAAAACAGCATCGAATTGAAGAATAGAATGTCTTTTTAATAGAACACCCTGTATATTTTTACATATTTGGAGTCAGGATATAATTTTCAATTTTTGTGCAATGCCCCGCATAAAAGTGTTGCGCTGCTCTCTAACATATACAAATGTTTTTGATTATTTGCTATCCCTACAATCAATTCAGCTCTCTTCGAAAATTCGAAAAATATTTTTTAAGTCCAAAATTTCAAGTGGAACAATAATAGGTCAAATGCTTGGTTGCATAGAGCAGAAAATATACTTACGCATTGATTCCTTGCGGTATTATTTAAAAAAAAATCAAATATTTCACTCCTCAAAGACATAATATGTATATATAATTTGAATTTAATGAGTGAGTTTTGGATTAACATTTAATAAAACGCTTATTATTTCTGACTTCTGTAAACAATTATTTTATTTTCTAAAAGCATTAGAGTCAATCAGTATAAATTTATAATTACTTACAACACCTAAGTAATTGTAAAATTTATACTGATTGCTTCTAATGTTTTTAAAAATAAAATAATTGTTTACAGAAGACCTGAATAAGGCTGAAAATAAAATGCCGAAACGTTGTCAGAAATAATAAGCGTTTTATTAAATGTTGACCCAAAACCCACTTATTAAAGTAAATTTAATTTAATAAGCGTAAAATTAAAACAACCTACTAATTCGATTTATATGCAATGATACATCTGCATCCTATAATATCAAAGCAAAAAAAAAAATATATATATATATATATATATTTATATACATACTTACAACAAAAGCGATTCCTCTAAATGTAATCTTTGTAGGATAAGAGCATAATCAAGGAACAGTGTAGTAGAAGAAATATGGAAGGAATAATATGACTAAGTGATGTAAAAATAATGCATTTAATGTATTAAAGAAAGCGCGACATATTTATTGTCACATATGTTAACAGTAAACACTTTCCCGATTATATCATTTGTGGACCACATATCATACGTCTCGGATAAATTTTGTAATGCAACAATTCCTAACAAATGCGACTTAAGCGGTTGTGTATAAAAATCATCCACTTTCATGAATTTATTACCCACAATAACAGGAGAATTGTTTGAATAGCCAATGTATTTTGCAAAAACATAGGATCCATCACGAATTCGAACACATTTATTAGATATGGAATTGGCAATAATAACGTATCCTTTCATAATCAACATTTTATGAGGGTTACTGAAATTGCAAATATTATGTCTTATAATAACTGGGTATTTCAATGTAGGTGGACTGTGTTTGCTATTATTATTATTTGTTGAAATTGAACTGTAATTTAATTCATGAACCCTATTTGATATCTGTTGCAACGGTTTGTCGGTTTTCTTAACAAGTTTCTTTACAGCTTGCATATAATTTTCAAATGAAAATGCGCTAAATGAATCAATTTCGCCAAACGTGTTTACATCCTCTACTAAATGTATTAAGTTATGAACATTGTAAGAAATTTGTTCTTTTCCGTATAACAAACCAAACTGTTCTACAAAATAAGTTAGCAAAACTTTCGCAAATTCCCTATACTTAATCAGACTGTTTGAAGCTAAAATTCTTATGGCACTATGTAAACAAATAAAATGGTTGTATAGATTATCTGGTAAAATGCCTTTCAAAACAATGGGCCCTGTATATAACAAAAATTGGCGAAATTCAGTAGCTTTCCATCGGTCCACCTCATTTAATGATCTAGGTTTCCTACAAAATTCTTTAGGGACAAATCTTTTAATATTTTCCAATTTCTCAGAAACAATTTGTACTTTTCTGGAGTGCCAACGAAATCTTAGACTACCCTTCAACCACAATTTTAACAATTTCTTCGTTACACCTAAACATATAAGGTGCATATAATCAAGTGGGAAATTTGTAACCATTCCTATACCCAATTCTATCAAAATTGAAGTACCTTTATGATGTTCCTCTTGTATTTTATTTGCAAAATCTTCATCTGTTCGTAATTTTGCCTTAGTATTCAGGTAGGTAATTCTATTAAGAAGATATTTACCCTCCTGGCAGCATTTACCACAGCCAAAGTGAGCATTGTGTCCCTTTGTTAAAGTTATAAATGCTTTAGCAGGGGCATCACATATAAAAGCTCTGATTTTTACAGTACATAATATGCCCTTTACTATTATTCCATTATTTACAATGACTTTTGTTTCCTCTACAAATTCTTTTAAATATTCGTTAGCAGACTTAGGTTTGCTACAACCATGGTAAATGCCAGCTATGAAATGCGAATTATCTATTTCGTGCAAATTTATTATAATAGGCCATAATTGTGCGTTTGTACTTTTGGTTAAGGGCAGCCCATCAACATTTACATTTAATGAAATTGCGCTAGGTACATTAGTAAGTCCGCTTAAAATTCGCTTGATATTTTGATTTACGCCAAAGTGAACATAATTTCCGGGGTCTAATTTCTTAATATTCACCACTCTTGGCGTGATTAAAAGTGTCCTAGCATCTTGTGGCAGTAAATTCGAAAAGCAATGGTGTCTATTTAAAATTTTAAGCAAGCTAGACAGTGCGTTTTGATTTATATTGAAATCAAGAGCCCACTGTCTAATGCTATGTTTTGCGTCTGAAGTAAAATCTATACTACTACTGTCACTTTGCATCTGAGTAGGTAACTTTAAATTTGGTGTATTAATTTCAATGTTATCCGTATTTTCAGCTACTTTTACTGTAGGAGATGGATCTGGGGAAAGGAATTGTTGGGATTGTTGCGTAACGTCAGCGGGTTGCGCTGGAGCAGCGCTCTCTCTGTTACTAAGGATCTTAGATTTTGTCTGCCGAATAAGTCGGTACCTATGTCCTCGGGAATATTTACGATACATCTGCAATTCGGATGCAAAACCATAAAACTTAAAACCTTAACCAATAAAAAACTCAAATAATCAAGTATTTTATCTTTAATTCCGAAATACTTAAATTCTCCTTTTGGGTTAAGTTCACTTTGCATTTCTGGTAAATTTAAAGTTTGAATATGTTAATTTAATACCGGTAGTAATGTTTTTAGGGCTGAGTGAGTAATTTTATGTTTCAGAGCCCATTGTTTTAAAAATGCTTCTATATTCAACTCGTTAACAACAGATTCCTTGTTTTGATTAGTATCTGGGGATATTTCCCTACAGTTATATATTCAGGAATAGCAGCTTTTTGAGAAAGTCGACTAGTATGAACAAAACTATTTAAGTGACTTGAACAATCTTTAGAACTAACGGAATCTGATAATAAAAAAGAATCATTAGGTTTAGGAAGATTCAATTCGTTGTTTTGTGCTTGGTGATTCCTTAAATGTCCGTTAATTAAAGTTTTGTATATTGTATCCACTTTTCTATGCTTCCGCACACGACCAGCCATTTTATTCTCTAAATGGTTAGATAAACTACATTTTAATAAAAAGGAAGTTAAACTTACCTTGCCTTGGTGACGTCGATAGGTTCTTCAAAAAATCACCACGATTACAATACTAACACACCAGCGCACTTTGCTTTTTACCACTAATAACAGTAGATTGTTATTTAAAATTCGGTCTGATCGGTTGTATTACTAAACAACGACTGCTGCAAAGTTTGAATTTTTGTCAGCTTCTTAAACGCAGGGGTTCCTTAAATACTTTAGAAACGACACTTATGCCTTTAGCCGGATGCATTAATCACAATAACTGACAGCAGCCCTCAAAAAGGAGCAGGCCAGTAGACGTTTTCTAAAATCTTTAGAAAATTAATGGGTTAGACAAATGTATACTATATCAGTGGGATACAATATTTCCCGCGTTTTTTTTTGAGTACTGGTTTTTTCAGAGTACTCGTCAAAATTAGTTAAGCTGACCTGCACGACAATAGTAACTTTCTAAAACTCTACAAAATTAATGGGGTAGACAAATGGGCTGTATTTGCTGTATGCAATATTTCAAGGGTCTTTTATAGTAAAGTGACGTCAATTTCAAATGCGTTACTGGCGATAGTAATTATTTATCTCTTTGCTAGAAACAAACAGTTTATTTAGATTATTGATGTGCAATAATATATAACAATAATACTTATATTTATTATATCTTACCAAATCACAAAATTTTAAATTTGTAATTACTTTATTTATTTATTTTGTTACACTAATGCACATATACCATCTACCTGAAAATGTATAACAAACTAAAAGAAATTGCATTAATCTCATTCATAAAACTGCTTCAACCCATTTGCGTGCAATGTTTATTTGCCTTTTCTCTTTTGAATGAAACTGGAGAAATTTTACCTACTAAAAAGAAGAAGTATAAAATATTTATGGATTTTTAAGCTTCAAAATATTCGTTAACCAGATATTCCAAGTTTGTGTTGAAAATTAACATTAAATGAAAATATAATATATCTTTTACTAAACAAAACGGTGGTAATGGCAAGACAAAATATAATAATTTGTTGATACAACAGTGTCAATTTTACAGCTAGAAAACATAAATGCGAAGACGAAATGTGATTTTTTTTTATTAAACTGACATGATTTGTTCCTGGAGAGAAAGTTTTAGTAATGTAAACCAAATGTTCCAAAACTAATTGGTTTTTATTTTATAGTTACTTTAGCAACCACTGCTGAGCTCGTCATACCATGTAAATTGGTTGTTTTTAAGTGCCGAATTTTGACGGATGGTTCTTTCACGAAAATATCAAAATAATACCATACTCAACTAAATTTATTAGACAATTAATATTATTTTGTTTGTCGTTCAAGTGCATATACTTGCTGTTGTTTTTTGTTTTCACTTTTAAGGCGCAACGATATAAGTTTTATAAATTCCAACAAAAGAAATAAAGCATATCAAATTTTAAATCAATGGAATCTGAAAAAAATAAGTGTACCTACTTAAATTATTTTACTATCAACTACCAGTATAAACTGCTATTTAAAAAAAAGAAGTTTTGTTTCGAACATTAAGACGGTCATGAAATATTTTCATAACTAATTTCTACCTAAAAAGATTTAAAAAAATCAATATTTACTTTGGTTTTAGCTTAAATAGTTACGGAATTAAGTATCTAACATTAAACACTTCGTCGTATTCTGTTTTTTATAGTATTTCAAATATTTAAAATTCTGGCTACTCTGCTAGTTGAATAATGATGCTGTATCGGTTACAATGAAAAATATACCAATCTAACAAAGTATAACACGTATGTATATTTATTTTGTCATAACACACTTTAGCAGGTATTTTCTACGTTATTGATTTCATATTGTTGTCGTATTTCGTTTGTTAGTTAGATATTGAATTTACATCTGAGTTCTTGCTTTTAATAACTAAGTTGGCTTTATAATTATTAGTGAAGTATTCTTGGTTTAATCAATAACAATCTGCTAACGTATATGGTCGTATCACTCGTATCGTGGACATAACTCGCCGGTATTACTTCCATATATTTCTACTATCGCATTCTATTTATTGGTGAAATATTAGCTTTCACTCGGGATTTCTTCCTTTTAACAACTAACGTGGCTAAATATTCGTGAAACATTGGTCATACAATATTATTATACCATTTTAAATCAGTTGTTGGTTAAATATTGGATTTAACTCTGAATTTATTCCGTTTAGCGCCTACCTTGATTGTATATTGGCGAAACATTGGCTACCCAATATAATTCTCCTATCGTGTTTTAATTGTTGGTTACATATTGGATTTAACTCTGAATACCTATAAGAGACAAAACACATTCGACCAATGTACTACCAACATGCTTCAGTATATATTATTATATACGCGATATTGGATAAACGATAAAATGTTGAGCCAAGAAACAAACATATATTAAATATTTGACCAATATTGGTTATATGTTTCGTGCTACTTGGGAACCCTCTGTTTTTATCAGCAACAAAACTTTCAAAATTGTGTAAATATGCAAAAAACATATCTAACTTCCGGTTTCAGATATTTTTCAAAAGCTTATTCTCGATGCATAATTGTTCATTTAAAATTGACAGACATTTTTTAAAAACCACTTTTTTGGATTCCTAGACGCCCAAAACAGATATTTCCCTTAAAATCTGGAATTCCAAAATTTTCGCGAAATCAATACTTTCCTGGGAAAATAAAAATTATTAATTTTGTCTCTATTTTCTTAAAATACAAAGTAACGAACGATAATTTTCGTTAGGTAACGTTACACGAAATTTGTATCAATACTGCTCACGAAAACAAGGTTTATTATTTTAGCAAAAATTTACAATACTGCACCCTTTGGATAAAAGGTTATTAACCCCCATAAAATCTTCAAAAATATGCCAATTTGTGGGGGAAAATGTAACTGGTAAGCAAACATGCCGTTACCTTGAAGAAATAATAAGTTTTCCCATTTGTCACAGAATAACGACTTTTTAAAGTGCGAGAATAAGCTAAATAAAAAGTAGATCTTATATTGTTCCTTATTAAATAAAAAAACACATAAGCTAGAAACCAATCTCATGAACAAGCGCCCGAAGAAGAAAATATTCTTATGAAGCCTTTGGAGAACTTTCACCGAAAGGTTTATTTAGTTTACATTTACAAGAGTTTTCCGTATGAAGTAATTTTCCCAAAACCTTTTCTGTCTAGAACGTTTCGGCAAGAGTCTAAAAAATTTCTTACAACTTGCATTACGTAAATTAAGTAGAGGTAAACTGTTTGATGTTTAAAATAGAAGGCTGAACCATTATTAATTGATTTTTCTGAAAATATCTCTTCCAAGCAAAATAGGTAAGTGATAAAAAAATCTATTTCAAAAATTTGTTTTTTTTTAAATCAGAATAAAATGGGTATTGGACAATGATTTGATTCTACTAAGTTAACAATATGTAAAACTAATTTTTAAGGGGCAAATAACTTTAGAGAAAAAAAAATGTAAACAAAACCTAAAATGGAAAATTTATAAATTTAATTATTATTTATGGAATTCTCACAAAAATGCAATTTTTAAGAATTGGTTTAATAATTGATTACCTTTAATTAAATTTTTTAAATATAGTGTATAACAATTTATTTTAATAAATATATAAAATTAAATAATAAATAGGTACTACAAAGAAACGTTGGTGGAATATTTACTGGAAATATGTTTACAATATCGTATTCAAATAATTGTTCGATATTGGTGCATCAGTGTGAAACAATATTAATAAAAGTGATTACGCCAATAATGGTTCAATAATTTAAAAATACATATTATATAACAATGTTGGTGGAATATTTGCAGAAAATATATATGAATTATTGTATTTAAATAATTATTGAATATTATATGGTACATCACTGTGAAACAGTATTGATGAAAGTGTTTATGGCAAATGCGCAAATAAAGGCTCAGTAACTTAAAAATAAATATTATAAAGCAATGCCGGTGGAATACTTACAGGTAATGTGTCCCCAATATTGTATTTAAATAATTGTTCAATATTGGTACATCAGCGTTAAACAATATTGATAAAATAGAGTATGCCAATAATGGCTCAATAATTCAAAAACAAATATTGTAAAACAATATTGCCCTAATATTTCCAGTAAATATGCATACTATATTGTATTTAAATAATCTTCCAATATTGGTTTCTTATAGTGAAACACAACATTGCTTTTAAATATTGAGCCAATATTATTCAAATATTGTAAAACCATATTCCTAAAAACCAGTGTTGGCTAAATTTTGCAAATATTGCCCCAATTCTGCAATGTACAGTCAATATATTGCACCATTAATTTCCCAATATTTTGTGCTACTTAGGTGTTTGGTTACAATAAAATTAACTCTTTAGTATAACATTTTAGGCGACTTTAAAAGACGTTTATTGAACATCTGTTCAAAACTTAACCATCGTGGATAGCAAAAGACACCTAGCCATATCCTATACTTGAATGCTAGTTAAAAGTCAACCTGTTTGGTTACAATAAAATTAACTCTTTGGTATAACACTTTGGGCAACTGTTAAAGACGTTTATTGAACATCTGTTCAAAAGTTAATCATCGTGGATAACAAAAAGGCACGTAGCCATATCCTATACTTGAATGCTAGTCAAAAGTCAACCTGGTTGGTTACAATAAAATTAACTATTTAGTATAACATTTTGGGCAACTTTTAAAGACGTTTATTGAATATCTGGTCAAAACGTAACCATCGTGGATAACAAAAAGACACGTAGCCATAACCTATACTTGAATGCTAGTCAAAAGTCAACTTGTTTGGTTACAATAAAATTAACTATTTAGTATAACATTTTGAGCAACTTTTAAAGACGTTTATTGAATATCTGTCCAAAAGTTAACCATCGTGGATAACAAAAAGACACGCAGCCATATCCTATACTTGAATGCTAGTCAAAAGTCAACCTGTTTGGTTACAATAAAATTAACTATTTAGTATAACATTTTGGGCAACTTTTAAAGACGTTTATTGAACATCTGTTCAAAAGTTAACCATCGTGGATAACAAAAAGACACGTAGCCATATCCTATACTTGAATGCTAGTCAAAAGTCAACCTGTTTGGTTACAATAAAATTAACTATTTAGTATAACATTTTGAGCAACTTTTAAAGACGTTTATTGAATATCTGTCCAAAAGTTAAAAATCGTGGATAACAAAAAGACACGTAGCCATATCCTATACTTGAATGCTAGTCAAAAGTCAACCTGTTTGGTTACAATAAAATTAACTATTTAGTATAACATTTTGAGCAACTTTTAAAGACGTTTATTGAATATCTGTCCAAAAGTTAACCATCGTGGATAACAAAAAGACACGCAGCCATATCCTATACTTGAATGCTAGTCAAAAGTCAACCTGTTTGGTTACAATAAAATTAACTATTTAGTATAACATTTTGGGCAACTTTTAAAGACGTTTATTGAACATCTGTTCAAAAGTTAACCATCGTGGATAACAAAAAGACACGTAGCCATATCCTATACTTGAATGCTAGTCAAAAGTCAACCTGTTTGGTTACAATAAAATTAACTATTTAGTATAACATTTTGAGCAACTTTTAAAGACGTTTATTGAATATCTGTCCAAAAGTTAAAAATCGTGGATAACAAAAAGACACGTAGCCATATCCTATACTTGAATGCTAGTCAAAAGTCAACCTGTTTGGTTACAATAAAATTAACTATTTAGTATAACATTTTGAGCAACTTTTAAAGACGTTTATTGAATATCTGTCCAAAAGTTAACCATCGTGGATAACAAAAAGACACGCAGCCATATCCTATACTTGAATGCTAGTCAAAAGTCAACCTGTTTGGTTACAATAAAATTAACTATTTAGTATAACATTTTGAGCAACTTTTAAAGACGTTTATTGAACATCTGTTCAAAAGTTAACCATCGTGGATAACAAAAAGACACGTAGCCATATCCTATACTTGAATGCTAGTCAAAAGTCAACCTGTTTGGTTACAATAAAATTAACTATTTAGTATAACATTTTGAGCAACTTTTAAAGACGTTTATTGAATATCTGTCCAAAAGTTAAAAATCGTGGATAACAAAAAGACACGTAGCCATATCCTATACTTGAATGCTAGTCAAAAGTCAACCTGTTTGGTTACAATAAAATTAACTATTTAGTATAACATTTTGAGCAACTTTTAAAGACGTTTATTGAATATCTGTCCAAAAGTTAACCATCGTGGATAACAAAAAGACACGCAGCCATATCCTATACTTGAATGCTAGTCAAAAGTCAACCTGTTTGGTTACAATAAAATTAACTATTTAGTATAACATTTTGGGCAACTTTTAAAGACGTTTATTGAACATCTGTTCAAAAGTTAACCATCGTGGATAACAAAAAGACACGTAGCCATATCCTGTACTTGAATGCTACTCAAAAGTCAACCTTTTTGGTTACAATAAAATTAACTCTTTAGTATAACACTTTAGGCAACTTTTAAAGACGTTTATTGAACATCTGTTCAAAATTTAACCATCGTGGATAACAAAAAGACACGTAGCCATATCCTGTACTTGAATGCTACTCAAAAGTCAACCTTTTTGGTTGCTATAGTATTAACTATTTGGAACAACCATTTATCAAGTATAAGTTGAACGTCATGGATACTGTGCTCTTGGTAACTGTTACGGATGAATAAAAGACGCTTATAAGATACCACGTGTAGGTTGACTTTGCAGGTTAACAAATGATCTCTTTCTGGACAAGTAAGGTTAACTTTGGTTATGTGGGATAAGTTGTCATGAAATAAAAGAATCAAGTTTCAGGAATAAAAGCAGTCTAGATCATAAGCGAATCCGACCTGTGTTTCAGTTAAAAGTAAAATGTTTTCTACCGGAGCTAGAGATTCAATAATATTGATAATCTATAATAATCAGAGCTGTGCGGTACTCGAGTACAAGTACTCAGTAACTGTACTCTGAGTACTTTTAGTGTACTCGGTACTCAGTCCACGAGTACATTTATTAAAATGTACTTGTACTTGTATTTGACGCATTTGCATGTACTCGAGTACATATCCAAGTACTTGAATACATTTTCGGGTACTCGAATACATTTACATGTACTCGAATACATTTACGTGTACTCGAGTACATATCCGTGTACTCGAATACATTTTCGGGTATTCGAATACATTTTCAGTTCTCGAATACATTTTCGGGTGCTCGAGTACATTACACTGCGCATTAAGTATCTACATTTTTATCCAGTTGCAGACATGTGGCCGCCAGTCGTCAAAAAAGCTTAATTGCATTTTTGTAACCCTTGCAGTTGTGCAGTGTTCAGCTTTCCGGTTAGTTGATTGTTTAATAAACTGCTCAAGGACAGGTCTAACGAGTAGCTTCAGAATGTGTAGTTCAAAACGTGACCACCGAGCTTCTGTAGATGGCGCCAAGTGGACAAACCGCCACTGTGCTACAATGCTTGGAAATTTTGCAAAGTGGAAAGCCAAAACCAAATAGCGCATGAAGGTGCTCGGGACCTTAGCAACAACTTTGCCCCCTTTCAAAATTTCGATATCTGTAGCCGTTCGAAAGTTACAGGCGATCCAGACAGACAGACAGACAGACGGACAAAACGTTCGCATAAGTACGCTGAAGCTACTAATAAGTGACTGACTACAGTGATTACTACCGATTAGTGACGTGAGATACTAAAAATAATAGGTAAGTAAGCAGGTCCCTAAATTAATTAAACTCGTATGTTCTTAATGACTAGACCTAGGTAGTAAAAGCATCATTAACGAAGTTTTGCGCCGTATTCAGTTCACTTCGGCCACTTGGCTTGTGCGTTTATAAAAGTATAGCGTTGACATGAATTTTAGATGTTTTGCATAATGATAAAGAGATTAAATTACTTTTATTTGTTATTTTATGTTTTCTAACTTACAGTTTTCGATGTACAAGAAGAAAACGTGTTTTTTTATACAATATTATAGAAAAGTTCTTTCATTTTATTTACTTAAATTTTTTAATTCTAGCCTTTTTTCTTAAAATGCTTTCAAAAACTATTTGCTTTTGTTTCATGTATTGAACAAACATATTTACAGGGTAGACATAAACATACTAATACACATCACCTGGTCAGCCTGGCCTAAACAATGCCTTAAATATAGGGTCCGGCAAAAATAAAGGAGAGGAAGATATTTCTAAAACTATTAGTTACATAGCATTTGCTTATATAAACGTTGTTTACGTAGCCAATTTTGCATTTTCGTTAAATAATATCAGAATTCGATTTTAAATGGAAATTCAATGTTGCAACTAAAATTTATTGCAGTAAATTGTTAAGCTAAAAATTAATAAATTGAATAACTTTAATAATTAAAAATAAAATTAATAATCTAAATTGTTTCGACGTAGGTTCAATTGTCTTCAGCAATAAGGAGAAATACTTAACATTTGTTTTTGTTTTTCACAGATTCCATTTGATACTAGATTTAATTTACTCCTGCGTTTCTTGTATTTTTGTGTTTGTTATTTTTTGTGTGAACAATTCGCTAGCTTTGTATTTTGATAACCGCGCGTTTTGTGTTTTGTTGTCTTCGGTGTTTAATTTATCGTTTTAACGGTGTTTGTTTATTAATAGGCTCTGTTTTTTGTTCACACTCAAATATCCGAGAAAGGTTAAATTTAGAGGTTTGGAGTAAGATATTAAACGCATGCTAATTAAAAGCACTTTTCAAAAATAGCCGTCATATATAATCAAAAATGCTAATGTGCAACACCTTAATATCTACAAGTTTTATATAGGCAAATTGTGTGCAACTCTCATACATTTCGAAATATCTCCAACTCCGCATCATTGTTGGACCCTGTATAGAGTACTTACTAATTTAAAAATACCGATTATTTCTCACAAGCCGTATGAAAATTGATTTTTACAGTTTTTTTATAGTGAGTAAATCAGTGGAAATATATTTTTGAAAGATACAAATGCAGTACCTAGCAATTTTAATTACATATTCGAATACAAACACTACTATGGATGTATTTTAATTTGATTTTAGTATACAGGGTGTAACTTAAATATGTTAAAATATTTCAGAGTAGTAATCCTTAGCCAATGTTAAGAAAAAAATCTATGAAATCAAGCGAACTGTCACATAAAATAACCTAACTTCATTATGCATATTTTTTCATTGCCCTCGTGGCCTGCATTCTTTAAAAATGAAATTGTCGAATCTAAGTTTCTTTGGAAATAATATTTTGAGTTGCATAATTCTGTCCGCGGCATTAAGTAAAAAAAGGATATAGAGTATACAGTATACAACATTTAGGGACGCGGTAGGCTACTGATAATAATTTGAAACACTTTCCAGATGGTGCTACATTTGGTTAAAATTTTTGAAAAACTGAGAATTTTCGGATATCTGTTCACTAAACTAATGCACCCGCCAATGTCAAAATGTAAAAAAAATGTTGAGTGTACTCTCAAATTCAACATCTTATTTGGAATGCACTTCAGACCTAGCGAAACAAAAGTTACTAATAAAATGTATAGGTTATGAAATGGCACTTGTAAATTTAGTGAGAAAATATATTTACATTAAAAAAAATCTGTAAAGGCTTTACCCAGAACTTCCTTCGTCGACATTGTGACACTAAATAATTTTAAAAATAAAATTAAGTTAGGAGTAAAAATATCTTCACGTTTCTAATAAATTAGATAAATTTTCAAATAAAAAAAACGTTACCGGTGGTCGAATTCGAAGGTCAGCCGGACCGCGTATGCAGTCCCAACGTTTTGTGGGATATTGCAAGGGAACGAGCTATTTCTATACATTGTACATACATTTGGGAACCGTGGGTCCCATGTTACTACGATCTGTAGCATGTAAAAGATCCCTGGCTAAGGTTGGAACTCCTTCTTAGTCTCGGCAAAATTCTAAGTAGGACTAAGATACCTACTCTGCATGCCTAGACCAGCGTATATACATCAAACAAGTATAGACGCTCATGCTAAATGTTGAAACCTGTCTAGAGTGCCTGGGTCAGTAACTCGGGGGTATTTCTAAGCTTGACTGTCAGATGGCAGCACAAAATTCTACCAATCAGAGCCAGTTACTAGCTCTGCTACCAATTGTAAGTAATAAAGTAGTGGCGCCATCTGTTAGTACCATCCGAAAGTACCCCCCAGGAGCCGTTCAAGGTAATCCAAATCGGAAATTTGACATCAAAGCAACCGACAGTGAGTGTCTCTACTTGTTTGATTTATGTACGCTGGTACTTGGTACTCTACATGCCTAGACCTTGTCCACGGGGTTGGCAAAAAGGGCCTATGAAGGCCTACTTGCTAGACATGAGTCTCCACGAAAATACTACTACTACTACTACTACTACATTTGGCAAATAAATAAATAAATAAATAAAAAATACCTGCTGAAGAAATCTCGGAAGGTGATGACGATCCCGCGTATGTTCCTGGCCAAGAATGCGACGAAAATAGTTCAATTCGAAAGAAGAGAAAACTAACACACTATTTCCAAATACTTCCGAGGAAGGAAGATTCAACACCTGTACCTACAGTTGAAGCACCTTCATCCAGTTCTGCCACAATAGGCATTCACTTAGAAAAATACCATCAGACTAAATTTGCTAAAAGTGCAATGTTAGATGGAAAATTCTTCACAGTCATTAAGTTTGATGGAAAAGACCACGTAGAAGCGTTATGCCAATTATGTCTTCCTACGAAAAAGGTGATTAAAGGGTATGTGGAGACCACCACCAATTACGTTAAACACTTAAAGCCAGTTCACTTGGCTGAATTCTCTGCTTATACCAAGTACAAAGCAGAGAAGCAAAAGAAAAGGCAGTCCTTCGCACCATCATCAAGTAAACTACGACAAACCATATTAACATCCGCATCTCACAACAATACCATAAGTCAAACAGAATTCAATAAAAGGATAATCCATTTCATAATAAACACAATTTCTGCTATATCCATCATTGACCATCCAAGTTTCAAAGCTATGTTTGACGGATTTAATGTTAAAGTTATGGGCCGTAAATCTGCAATGAATACGATTCAGAATATATTCAAGTTACACCAAGACGACTTGAAGGTGCAGATAAGCAAACAAAATTTTTTATGTTCTACTGCCGACATATGATCATCAAAATGACGCAGTTTCATGGGAGTGACACTACATTGGTTAGACGACAAGTTTCAAAGAGTGTCTGTTGCTCTCACCTGTCAAAGATTTCGTGGAGTTCACAATTACAAAAGCATTGCAGAAGTGTTAGACTATGTCTATGTCAAATATGGAATGAAAACGAATCAAATCATTGCAACCGTTACGGATAATGGAAGCAATTTCGTTAACGCTTTTAAAGAGTTTACACTACAAGAAGATTCTGCAACGGCATCGGCTCAATCCAACAACAAAGTTGATCTCAGATCCCTTAGTGACAGCGACGAAGAGTCAGATGCTGCCGATGACGATGTTGAACTCATGACTACTCCTGATTTTGATGATCTGGAGACAGGATGTGCAATCAAGTTACCAAAACATTTTCGTTGCGCAAGTCACACCTTAAATTTAATTGCAACCTCTGACTGTAGTAAGGCTATATCTTCGAATGTAGGAGTCCGTACTAAATACACACAAGCTTTGGGCGAAGGCGGAAAGGCCGGGAACTGCAGAAATTATCATAGACGCTTTGGGTCACACCTTGAGCCCTCCTGGTGAAACACGTTGGAACTCCATTTCAAGAATGCTGCAGGAACATTTCCGAAGTTTAAGCTTCGTTGGTTCAACGGTTTGAGGAACCAGTACCAGAACCAGGAACTAGTACGACAACTGATTCCATAAAGCAAATGATCATTTTATCAGCTAAACAGCTGCTGGAAATATATTCTGAAAATTCCGATGGATGTGACAGCGACGCCAAATATCAGGATCTAGAATATGATGGATATTTTGATTTCGATGTATATAATAATGATGTACCCGGACCTTCATCTCTTTATATTATCCAAACCCAAAAATCGAAAGAATCACATATTCTAGATAAAAAGAAGTCCAAATTGAACTTAAACTTCTACATTACCTTGAAGATAAACGGACCAATCTGTCAATGCTAGATGATTACCCGAATATGAAAAAACTATTCATGCACTATAATACATGCTTGCCATCATCAGCCGCAGTAGAACGATTATTTTCATTCGCGACACTGGTAAACAGACTACGTCGCCATGCCCTGACAAATGAAAATTTTGAAAAGCTTGTTATTTTGATAGCCAATAAAATAGGACTTTAAAAAATGTTGTTTTGTTTTTACCATTGTTCCGCCATTGCATTCCTATGTACTCGGTACTCTGTACTTGTATAGGTATTCGAATACTTTCATTGTGTACTTGTACTCGGTACTCGATTACATTTTAAGTAAAGTATTTGTACTCGGTACTCGAGTACTTTTTGTCTGTACTCGGAACAGCTCTGATAATAATAAAAGGGAAAATGAGTTATTTAAAATTCAATTTTAAAAAAGAATTGATTAAAAATATACTAAAGTATAGTAAAAGTAAAAAAATGTAATAGCTAAAATAATTATTATTGTTATAACATAAAACCATTTTCATACATAAAGACCATGATATAACATAAAATAGGCGCCACAACGTGGAGCCAGAACAGTATTGAAGAGGTGCAAAGATATACTTAAAAATATATTAATTAGTTATAACAGATATTGGGTAACCGTGGTTGCTAAAAATCTAGGTGTTATTCTTCAATGGCATTTTCAATAAATTAATCAACTGTAACTAACGAAAAACGGATTAATTGCATTCAGCAATCGAGAAAGCTGGAATGTTAAAATGTTTCCACACTAATTAATTTATTAACCCCTGAACAGTAACCAGTGTTTATTGCAGAGAAAAGTAAAGCTAACTTGTGGTTATAGATAGGTGATAAAACAATTACCTTGTTGGTATAAAGTAAACAATGTTTTCACACTAGATTTACTCTAGTCATTATAAACCAAATTAGCTTTTTGGCCTCATGACATGCAAACAACACATTCATACACAATTACACAGTTGACGTCCACCGTAACTACGATTTTACAGTCAGTCAGTGTTTCTACGCGTCTCGGTGCGGTAAAATGACTAAAAAACTTTTAGCTTTCAGAGACCCTTAAACAAACAATTTGCTTTGTAGTAATAAAGGGCATTTGCAAAACGCTACTTACGCAATTCCTCGTTCAGTTGAGTTTGGAAGAAATAAAGAAAATTGATATTTACGACTTTTATTTTGACGTTTCAAAGCGTCAATTACAAGATTTACTGAAGTTAGTTAGTTGCTTGTATCGTAATAGTAATTTACGATACAAGTAACATTATCAAGCTTTTTACATTACGAGAGAGTAGTTTGAATGAACGAGCGACGTTAGGAGCGGGTTCTTTAAAATTCTCGAGTAATGTAGAAAGCAGATAACGTTACGTATATCGTAACACGGGGATGTTTAGTAACGGACCCTTCATGTTATACAATATATCAACAAAACCATGTATAACATTCTGTATGTTGAGCTGGTCTGAAATATATTAAAAAAAAAAAAAAAAAAAAAAACACGGTTTATTTTATCCTAAAATACTAATCTTTTTAAAAATGGTTATTAATGGCACAACAGCGAGTGGTGGTAGCACTAGTAAGATAAAAACTCAATACTGTATTTTTGGGAGCACTGTCAGGATATGTTATATTTGAGATATTCAGGTTAAGTTTTGCGTCAGTTTGTGTCAAATAACAAACAAAACCTAACCTACTAACATCGAATTTGACATAGACTGACAATACACTTCAGTGCTGTCAATATGTGATTAAATGCTAATAAAGTATCGTTATGTTATTTTTCTTAACAACACTAGTGCTAATGCATCTTAACGCAACTCGTTGCTAAGGAATTATTGTCATAATAACATAATAGGATAAAATAAATTACTATTACTGCGCTCGGATTTATTAAAACACCTCCCCTGGCGTAGTGCTTCAAACATTCAAACCTCGCGTTGTAAAATGCAACCCATCGCACTTGTAATGTAATTAACTATTTACTTTACATATTATTACTACAACACTATTTTTTTGTATGGTAAAACATTTTGGGAGCATCGTGACAACTATACTAATGATTTGGTTTACAATTCGTAAATTTTGTAGAAATTAATAATGATACAATGCCCTAAATTCAGAAATAATGCGAATGAAGATAAATTACGGTTCATGTGTCACATAAATAAAACAGCAGAGAAATAAATTTATTAATTTTGTACTCTTTGCATGAAGATAATATTTTTCTATGTTAAAACACATCTCAGTCTCAGTGTTTCATATTTAATGTTCCTCTGTATTTAAAGAAATAGACAGGGTATCCTGAAACTCAACTCCTCCGCTAAATACATATAAGTTTATGAGCGCAGACGAAATCGAATTCATAGAGTAAAAAAATCTGGTGTGATACACTCACACAACTTCCTTTTACAGATCTTTCTGAAATTTTGTATTGGGCCATAATTTCTCATTCTGAACAACTTTTCTTAATAACATTTTGCCGTATCATAAACAAAAAGGGTAGTTTACCTGAAAATAAAATAGTTTTTAGGTTTGTAGAAATTTAGAAAATATTTTTTGTGGCTAAACCGTTTACCCAACTAAAATTTTGTAAGAGATAAAATAGCTTCTAAATTAAAATAACTATTCGGAAAAAAAATTGGTAGTGATTATACAGGGGGTTAAAAAATATGCATGGATAATTTATTGTAACGAAGTTTTTAAACACCCTGTAATTTTCGAAATTAGGGTTTATTCTTCAAAAAGCTGTGGTTTACTGGTACACACGCATGGCTATGAATAAAATCTTCTTCGACTTATTTGAAAAAAAATTTAAAAAGTTAATCGTTTATAGCCCTCTAGCGGCTAAACTAAGCAACTTTGTATATAGGTAAGTTGTGAATCGCCATATTTTTGCTCAAGGAATATGTGGTTAATTGATTGACCCTCTTTTCAGGGACACCCTGTATATGATAGAGTCTAAATAGGTTTTTCGACAATCACAAATTATTTTCATAAACATTTTTCCTATATTATGAAGCCGACTTTTTGGTGGTCACTATATGTATAAACAAGTCTATAGCGACGTGTACGCATACGGCAATGGTTACTCATCCACTTTCTGAACCATTATTTAGTAAGTTCTAGGAAAACATTAGTAAAATATAAAATTTTGTATGCACCACGGACATTACTTAATGTTCTTGCCCTTGGGCATAAACATCTTCATAATGCCCTTTATACCACGGGCTGGTATATAAAAAATATTTCAAAACACTTAATCTAGCAATAGTTTTGCTTTTTTGTACATCGTTTAAATAATTTAGAGGTATTTTAAGTGAGCTTACATACTTTTTAGAATGTTTGACACTTCGTATCTGTCAAAGTGTAAATTATATTGATCACACGACTGTACAAAACTCGCTGAGGAGTTTTCATTATACACCCAAAAATAACCTAATAATAAAATGAATTTTGTGGGTTTTTATGATATTTGTCAGATTAAAGGCTACATGTTAAACGGGTGTCCCAAAAGTCTTGGAATCTGTTGTTACCATGAATTTGAAGAGCCAGGTCATTTATTAATTCAGAAACAAATGTTAAAAAATGACATCATTGTTTGTGAATTAAGGAATGACATGTCTCTCCAAATTCACCACGAGAACAGATCCCTAGACTTTTGGGATGCCCGTTATAATTTCGACATACGACATACAAGTTGCCTAAAATTGTACGGAACATTGCAACTCCATGAGTTGGAAATGGTTCAAATACACAAAATACTTATGGATAAAATGCCTCTTTATTCACTTGTACCATACATAACTATTTTTGGCATATAATTGTGTTTTTAAGATATTTAGAAAGTGTTTTAATATTTTTTTAAAATTTCATCCCTAAATGGGTAAAAGTAAATAGGCAAAAACCGCAAAAGTTAGAAATGTACAAATTTACAGTCTTCACCCACTTACTACGTACACATCCACTAATTCGAAGTTTTTCAAAATTTCAACCCCAAGGGTTATAAAAGGGGTAAAAACGGTTTTTTATTGACTGCAGTTTTATCCCCTTGACTGATCAGATAGGAAGTTGAAATTTGGTCAATGAGTTTCTTTTACAATGAGATCAAACTCTTTTACGAGATTTTTGGAAGTAATCACCCAAAGGGGTTAAACGAGATGCATGTGTTTTTCTAAAGATCGCCATAAATGGTAGAAAGCTAACACTCAGCAAATCCGTTCCTTTTACAAATCGTGTCGAGTTATTTTCAGGGAATTCGCTCTCCAAAGGGATTAATTGGAGTAGATGTGTTTTTCTAAAGATCACCACACAAGGCGGGTAGAAAGTCGATATTCGGAATACTAGTTCCATCTAGAAATCGGGCCACACTGTGTTCATTGTGAGCATATGCTGATCAAAATGGTGCAAACCGCAGGTCGCTAGTACAGCTACCAGGGCGATTTTTTTGGTATTTTTAATATGGGGGACAATTTTTCAAAATTTAAGCGTGTTCCCCACCATGCTTTTGGGATCTTATTGTGGTGATTCTAAGGGACCTCAAGAATATATTCCCGCAGGAATTACCTATCTACAATTAGTTCCGTCTCCAGCCCTAATTTGACTGTACTATTAGATTTGGTGAACGTTATATTGAAATGTATGAAGTAATTCAGATATACTTATTTCAATTAAATTGAAACATGGTGACTACTTCGACGGTCAACTGATTTCTATACAAAATAAACTACACAAAACGAATAAAGGGTCATATACAAAAGCGAACTATTTTAATGTTTTTATTTTTATCTGATATTGGACCTCTAGAGTGTAGGAATAATATACAGGGCGTATCTAAAATAGAGGAAAAAATACACGTGGCGGTATTCTTCATTCAATTCTGAGTAGAAAATCTTAATACTAAAATGTAGGAATGGTCATCACAAACAGTTTTTTTTCAGGTAAAGTGCCTTTTCTGTCTTAAAAACGTGAAAGTATCATCAAGGAAACTTGTTTAAAATGTTAAGATAGTGTCCCATAAAAATGTCAGAAATATCAATTTTCTTTTATGAAACCGTGTTAGCACAAAAGCACTTCACCTAATACACACGACACACGGTAACATAAAAGTAAACCGATACCTATATTTTATTATCTTCTTTTTTCTTCTCTGATTCTGTTTGCAGCATCATAAATTTTACATACTTTCGCTCGAACACATTTCACAAAAAATTGAGAATAGTCAAAATAACATAATTTACTATACAACATTTTTTGATAATTCAGACATTAGTGTTATTTATTGTAGACTGCGCGATGGAATTGTAGTTCTAAGCTGCACTGATAACAAATAACAAAACCCCCTATAGTTATAATGAGACTATTGATTATAAAGGCATTTAAGAGAGGATAATAGTAATTTATTATACAAGACGATAAAGTTAAATTTTATCCACGAGTGAATCGTTTAACGTCGAGACGAAGTCGAGACGTTAATGATTCAAGAGTGGATAGAAATAACTTTATCGTCGTGTATAATACAATATTTTTTTCTATAGCAAGAACTTTAACAATTTCAAAAGAAAATAATGACAGTCAATCACATTTCAAAATGTCAGTAGCTAGATTGGGTTGCTACGATAATACGAAGCTGTCCTATTTAATTTAAACAAAAGTTAGAAAATTAAATTACTTTATCTATCCTTGATGTTAAAGTAAAACTTGACCTTTTGTTTTGAGTTGATAAAAGCACACTTTAACATGTGATATAGAAAAAAATAAATTGTAAACCACACCAAAAAGAATCTAAAACTGGAAGAAAGATTAGTTATCGAGTAGAACTCTACTAATAAAAGAAAATATTTTCCATACCTTTATTTTTTTCTAAAAATGTTTACACAAAAATGTATAAAATTTGTATTACTGAAAACGAAATGATTAGATCTACTAAATTAGCGAAGAAAAAACAGGGGTTTTCATTAAAAATCTTATGACAGTAGCAATCAAAACCAATCAAAAAAAATCTGTAAAGGGCTTTACTCAAAACTTTCCTCGCAAGTGGAAGTTGTGACACTAAATAATTTTAAAAATCGAAGGAAACTAGGGTAAAAATATTTTTAAGTTTCTAATAATCCTGAATACTGAAATACTGAAAGGTAGATATATATTGTGTATACAAAATATCTTCTTCATCCAACAAATAGTTTTTGAGTTATACCGCCAACAGACTGACAGACAGACAGACAGATAGGCAAACAGACAAAATTGAGAAAATTTGTTTTTCATCATCTAGGGATCCTGAAACGTGAAGATCTGAAGAAATCTCGGAAGGTGATTTTTCGCGATTACAATATTTTCTTAATCTTTTGGACGAGGGAAGTAATTAATTAATTACTTAGAAATGTAGGGTAAATATCAATGAACATATATTTATTAATAGTTGTTAAAATACAACTGTAAACAGTGAATATTTCACAAATTTAGCAAACGCCCGAAAGAGCAATAGAAGAATTCTAACGTAGACATTCCAGATGATAAATTTGATTGCCGTAACACCGAAAATGTTTTTTGATGAAATGAATATTAAAGTCACTATAACTATTATTCCATACTTTATACCCACATTATATAAAAAGAAGAAGAACATACGTAAATAACTATAATAAAACTGCTACCAATTCCAGAAGAAGTTTTTATATGGAACGGAAGTACAATGCTAGTACTAGTAATTATTTTAACCTTAAATCCTTAAATGTAAACTAATTTCAAGTTGGGCACACTATTTTATAAATCACATTGAATAATTTGATATATGTTTCTTTCTGAAAGCTGTCTTTGAATACATTTATGAAAAGTAAAACAAAATCAGTTTCAAAAATTAACCACAGTAACGGTAAAAAAACGCTTTTCCAATTTCTGATACTAGCATGTTTTGACGAAACAATTTCTATTTTAAACTAATTTTCAAGTTTTCTTTGTATACTTTAACGCATAAACTGGGGTACCGTTATAAATGGAACTGTTATTTTCAAATCCGTTTCTCTGACCGAATAATAACGTTCTATGCTCGTATGTGGCAATAGGATCACTCAAAACTCATTATAACATCCGGCTATCGTAAGTCACTGTCAAATTCAAAATGCTTTTCCAACTATGGATGTCAATAATTTTCATATGCACAGCACGAATGCCGCTGTAAATAATTACATTGATTAGAAATAAAACAACTCAATAAGCGCATGACCAAAAACTGCTAACTAAACATTGTATCACGAAAGTGACCGGAGGACTTGACAACGTGGGCGGGCACTATATTAGCTAGAAATTATACTTTAGGTTTCTCCTAAATGCTACGGAAATGTTTCGGAACATTTAACTTGCAGGCGTGGCATTAGGTAACTGACACGAAATCAGAAAGATATTTATTAGACGTGTAAATTACTTACGTCAGGCGGAACGTCCTTAGTTAGAATCTGTCAGGAAGACCAGACTGCCTGACTCCAAACTGAAGCTGCCCCCTGAAATACGATATGCCTTGACCAGAGCCGTTGCTACCTGAAACTGAAATACACAATTTACCTCTCGAAAGGTCATTATCGTTTTAAATCTGAAGTAGCAGATAATTTATCATATCTCTTAAAATTAATTTTGAATATCTACTATCTAACCATACAGTACTCAAAATTGAATCATTTCTCTTATTGTAGTGCACTGTGACTTGTGATTTGTCTCTAGCCGCATTTGTTACTACGGTCCCTTTTCGACATTGTGATATTTCTTTATAGTCCCGTCACTATGTACAACAGGAAGGTATTTGCTTGAAAGTGAACCGAAATTTTAAATTCCTTTTTTGGGATGTTCAAGAAAGTTTAACTTCATTGTGGACCAAGATTTCCTATGTGCTATTTTCGCCATCTTAAAAAAGATGCGTTAAATTTTTTGCGATAATTCGGTTGCCCTTAAGATTACATGAAAATTAAGTGGGCTTTTTATTTAGAACTTTTTGTGCTGTACAATTTATGAGCGATATTAGAGATATCCAACGCGAAAGGGTCGATTTTTTTCGTGCTTCTTCGCTTGTATTTCGTTTTTTGTCCTATTTAGTGAAAAAAAAAAATATTTTGCACTTTCGGGACTAAAGTTGGCACTTTCAGGAACTAAAGTAGCGCATTTCATCCCTAGGGACTTAAGCAGTTACCGTAACTATGGTAAATTTATGTACACAGCATTCTTAATAAAATTTGAATTTAAAATTAATCAGTTGGCAGTACTGAAGTGCATTGTCAGTCTACACATATCAAATTCGAGGGTAGTAGGTTAGGTTTTGTTTGTCATTTGACATACACTGACCCAAAAAGTAACCTGCAAATCTCGAGTTTGACATAGACTGACAATACACTTCAGTACTGCCAACTGATTCAGGCTACCCAGGGCCTGCTGAAATTCAGTTTTTAAAAAATCACTCTGTACACAACCTTCTTAATAAAATTCATATTTAATAGTATATTATATCATGAGGGACTAAAGTGCACCATTTAATCCCGCGAGTGGAGTTTGTTGCCTCGAGGGCGAAGCCCGACGGCAACAACCACTCAAGGGATTTAGGCACTTTAATCCCGAGGTATATACGCTATTTTTTGCACTTTTTGGAACATTATCATCAAACATTTCCAAAATTTGGAATCTGTCAATTTGGAAACTGACAATTACAATTTATTAAAAACTGAATTGCAGCAGGTCCTCGATAGCCTGAATCAGTTGGCAGTACTGAAGTGTATTGTCAGTATTGTCAAATTCGAGATTTGCAGGTTAAGTTTTGCGTCAGTGTGTGTCAAATGACAAACAAAACCTAACCTACTAACCTCGTGTGTACATAAATTTACCATAGTTACGGTATCACTTTTACTTTAGTCCCTAGGGATTAAATGAGCTACTTTAGTCCCTGTTTACGGGGACTAAAGTATCAACTTTAGTCCCGGAAGTGCAAACAATTAAATTGTAATTGTCAGTTTC
The DNA here is from genome assembly GCA_940337035.1 of Agriotes lineatus. Lineage (NCBI taxonomy): Eukaryota > Metazoa > Arthropoda > Insecta > Coleoptera > Elateridae > Agriotes > Agriotes lineatus. The sequence goes on from CALNHX010006380.1 coordinate 59,456, forward strand.
CAAATTTTTCAAATGTTTGATGATGATGTTCACAAAAGTGCAAAAAATAGCGTATATTACACTGGGCTAAAGTGCTTAAATCCTTTGAGTGTATTTACTCGCTGGATTTAATGATGCATATGAAATAATATACTAATACATACCACGGTAAAAAGTTTCATTCCTGTCTCGAGATTAAGTTAACCTCGACGCTACGCGTCTCGGTAAACTACTTAATCCCTCGACAGTAACGAAACACTTCCCACTCCCACGTCGGTATGTAATATATTATTATTCACAACCATATATGTAATAAGGTGATTACTGACTTTTAAAAGTTGGAAAAAGAGCTATTACCAACTTTTAAACTTTCCAACCGGTCGGTAAAGTGGTTTCCGTGGCAGCGGTTGGAAAGTAATCAATTACCGACCGCTGTCTAGGTAGGGAGACTGGAAATCTTGTTCGTCCATTCATGCGCGTCGCAACCTGTCAAATTATAATATAATAATAAAAAAAATTCCAATTATTAAAAATAAAACACTTCTGGAGTCTGTGGTTTGAAAATATCACAAATCGTTAAAACCCCTCACCACACAAATATTTAACAACTGCTAAATACGTATTTCGATAGCCAAGCTGTCATCATCGGTAGCTACAAAACTTACACAGCAAAATGGCAACGATATGCTCGTGACAAAATCACAAATTGATGTGGGCGATTCCCGCGCATTGTACACCTATTTATAGTGTCTGACTCGGAGGGCGTGGCCGAGGGCCAATTAACATGGCCGACGGTCAATTTAACTTCCACAAATCAAACAAGATGGAGGAAGGTATAGGTCCACCGTCTTTGTTCAAAAGTTTATTATCTCGGTTCTTAAAAATGGCCAAGCTTTCAAAAGAATTTAGTTGCTTTGTTGCAGTTAACGCCTTTACAATTTTTAGGTCATCCTCCTTTATACTATAACCCGTTTCGTAAATATGTTGGGCAATACTCGATTGTTCGAATCTGTTGAATCTAAAATGAGCTAAATGCTCTTTAAACCTAGTACCAAAATTACGACGTATTTGCCCAATATATTTAGCATCACAATGGGAACATTTAATTTCGTAAATTCTAGATCTCTCTAAAGTCCTAAGTTTGTCTTTTGGATTTCCCAACTATTTTCTAATAGATATTGTTGTTTGAACCATACATAACTTTATGGCCCGATTTTTAAAAAATGTTTTCTAGGCCCTTTGTAGCCGGGTGAAACGGAATTTTGATGTACTTGGGTCCTTCACTTCTAAGACTGACAAGAGTTGTGGAATTTCCAACGTGCAATTTTGTTTTTTGTTTCCTAATCAAATTGTCGATAATTTTAGAAAGGAAACCATCATACACAGCGATGCTTTTTATGGTCTGAAGTTCAGTGGTATATCAATCTTTGTTTAAAGAAAAGGTTAACAGTCAATGCAGTAAGAAATTTAGAGCAGCCATTTTGTGTTGAAAACAATTATTTGAATCCATCATCACCAGGGACACGCCCATTTTTCATTTGTGATATGGTAAATATGGTCTCTTCATTCGTAATATCCGGCATATCTTCTGAACCGACATTTGTAACATTGATCAGTTGTAAATCATTTGAGTTTGGATGTACTGAGGAGTATAGCTTTTCATAAAATCTTTCAACTATATGAACCACTTCACTTTTTTCTTGTTTTGTTTCCCCAGTTTCATTTTTCAATTGGTGTATTCGTTTTCTTCCGACTGAGTTCATAGATTTATAACTTTTATGTTTTTGTTGTTTTCAATTACAGTTCTAACAAGTTTTGTATTATAGCTTCTGTCTTTAACTTTCTTTCTGATCTGTTTATTTAATTCGCTATGTTCTGAAGTGTCTGTCTTCACACTTCTTCGCTCTTCCATTAAGTCTCTAGTATGTGATGTTATTTTACTGTTCTTTGCTTTCCTAATAGAACAATGCTCTTTGATAGAACATATCTTTCTTGTTATTGCTTTTATGTTAGATCTAATATTACTATTATAATATTACACTGGTTCTGCTTTGTAAGTTGCAAGCCAAGTTGTAATATCTATTATCTCCCTCAGCCCTACTTGAAATGCCAAATTATAAATCTACCCTCTTCCTTTGGTAGTTATTACAAATTAAATATACTCTTTTACTTAATGTTAAGAAGTAGTATTAGGTATAGTTTCTGATAAACTTACCTTACTCCTTATTGAATTCAATTAAAATTGACATATCTCAATATTTAATTATGAAATTTGAAAGTATGTTATGTGATTCTAATTTTAAATACCTCGGCTAGACAGTTATTGAGCAATGGAACTCCTCTTTCCCAGCTGAATGAGTTAATGTTCAAGTAATCTTTTATTATTATAAAAAATCTGGTGTGATACACTCACACAACTTCCTTTTACAGTGATCTTATAATTAGTCAAAAATTTCATTTTTAATTTTTAACCATTTGTTAAAAATTTTCAAAAATTACAAATTCTACAAAAACGGTACAAAATCGAGTGTTAGTTGAAGAGACAAATTTTCTCTAGAATTTTAAGGTGAATTCAAAAAAAAATGTAATAATATACCGGGTGTTTTATTTAAAATAGGAGTTAATAAAAAAAATTAAAAAAAAAACAAAAGAAACCCACTTTAGAAGTATTCAACTGGAAAATCACCTATCTCACATCAATACACATTAAAAATGTAAGAAAAATGTAAAATTAAAAAAAAATCGTTAGAGCCGTTTTTGAAAAAATAGAAAAAAACTGAAAAATCACAAGAGTAAACACCTACTTCCGGTTATGCGATTTTCTTCAAAAGCTTGCTGTCTCATCTACATAGTACACAAAACTTATATATGAAGTTTCAATGCCATACCTCTTTTCATTTTTGAGATATTCTGTTCACAGACACACACACAGACAGACAGACACACAGACAGACAGACAGACCAATGAAAAAAAATGTTTTTTGGGATTAGGGGACTCTAAAACGTGAAAATCTGTTGAAAACTCAATTTCGAATTTTTGGGGTGAATCCAATACTTCCTTTATAGTAGTAAAAGGAAGTAAAAACTGGATTACTATAAAATATTAATAAATTGATTTTGTTGATCAAAAACACTCCTTAGTACATCACATCGAACTTATTATTCAGTTGGTTAGTACTTCAAAGTTTGGCCTGGCATTACAAAAATCAGATATTAATTGACAAAATATTTAATCAGATGTTTAACTGTTCCAAACTTGATTTAAAAATTATTTCTGAATACCTACTCCAAAATAAGTCAATTTCAAATTATAATCACCGAAATACGTTTAGTACCCGAATCACTATATGAAGTTTGAAAACTAATATTCTAAATTACGCTCTAAATATAAAATTACAATTGTTTCTACTAATTTGTTGTTCCAAACTTGTTATGTATTTCTTAATTAGATATAAGAAATAAGCACTAACCTTCTGGAAGTATCTCTAGTACTTGAGTGTATTTTATGGCAGCTTCTAACTGGATGTTAATCTGCAAACACATCCTTTGGGTTGTTCACGACCAAAATAAGCTCGTTGCAGCTCTCCGAGCCCTTAATATCTGGATATACAGTTCCACAGCATACCACAAACACAAACACTTGCATCTTTTTTACTTGTTTCGAAGTAAAATTTTCCACTTCAAATGCTGCAAACTATCTTGAATTATACTTTTAATAATAGTTGTGACTCTCAGTCAAATTTGATCGCAACGAATATCGTATTACTATTACGTATCAAATACACAAATATTACTTTTCACAATTAAAGGAAATCTAGCCCTTTAACGTGATTATTTTAACGTCAATTATTATTTACAAGATACTTTTTTACTTCATGTAAACAACCGCACTGGTTGCCCATTACTACCCCACCAGTTATCTACATACAACTGTTATCACATGATACCATTAGATATCTGGATATTATTTTTAAATTAAATTAATCATCCACACAGCATGCTACATTACACTATCTAACTCGTTTATTTCCATCGTTGTTAGTTTATTGGTTGCCATGAGCTTTCTGTTTAGGTCTTTTTGATATTTATCTTTAATGTGGTTTTAACTCTTCAAGTGTTGGAAAATGCTGTGGATGTAGAAGTTTGTTTCTTTCTTGTCTGGTGTTGACAATTGCTTTTGTCCTAATTAGTCTGTGATCACTTCCTAGGTCGAATTTGTTTAAAGTTGTTATATTCGATATAATGTATTTGTTGTTGCAAATTATGTAGTCAAGTACGTTTTTGGCTTTAGAGTTGGGGCTTCTCCAAGTCAATCTGCGACTCTCCAGTTTTGAAAAAAGGTGTTCATACAATATAAGATTTCCTTTTGGGAATAAATTATGAAAGCTTCCCCTCTGTTTGGGATATTGTCGGTGTTAGTATTTCCCACTTTGGTGTTGAAATCGCCTACGATGATGGTGCAGTGTGCCTGGTACTCGTGCTGGTGTTATGTACTCGTATAGCTGTTAAATTTATATGTCTTCTGAAGAACTAGTTGTAGCATATACTTGAATAATCTGTAGGCTATATCTCTTTGATATTTTCAAGACTACATTATATGACTCTATTTGATATTGAAACGTGGTCTTTGATTTCTTTATATAATATGTTGCCTACTCCACCCAAATGTATGTTTGTTTCTTTGTTGTTTAAATACAGAACGTGACCTGATTTAAGGGAGTTACTTGTCTGCTGTTCTGGTCTTCTTGTTTCGCTCAGACCTACTACATCCCATTTTATGTGGAATAGTTCTTCTTCTAGTTCTTCTAACCGATAGTTGGACTAAATAGTTTGTATATTGAAGGCGGCTATGTATAGCTGTGTTGCTTTATAGGCTGCCCTTTTTGCCTAGTCTAGTACTTTTTGTATCAAATTTCATCCAAATTCATTCATAAGTAAAGAAGTTAAAGGTATGTCTCTGGTATCACTGTCACCCGGTATACCTATGTATGTATGTTCCACACATAGCGGAGAAACTACAGACAGATTTTCATGAAAATTTACAGGGATGTTCTATGCAGCTTTACAACGATGGTGGGACGCTTTGGTTTCACTGTATTGCACCATTAGATATCATGAGATCCAAATACCCTACAAAATTTCGAAAACACTACAATTTTTTTTAAAATAATGGGTCTAACGATTTCCCCTTACTCATAGTAGCATTTAGTAGTATTTGTTGTGGGGAGACTGATGTCAAGCAAGTAGGCCTTCATAGGCCCTTTTTTCCAACCCCGTGGACAAGGTCTAGGCTTGCACAGTACCAGGTAGCTTAGTCATACTTAGAATTTTGCCGAAACTAAGGAGTTCCAACCCTAGCAAGGGATATTTTACATGCTACACATAGTCGTAATATGGGACCCACGGCTTTACATCACTTCTGAATGATGTCATTCTGAAGAGATTTTCATCTACATTTTTTATTTTTTTAAACCTCGCCCGAATCGGGGATCGAACTCTCGACCCTTAGATTAGTAGCCAGAATGCTTATCCACTGAGCTATGGAGCCCGGCCTCTTACTCATATGTGATACTCCATAGGCAGTGTTTACTCAAAAAATCCAGGGTGGCCTCCTTTCCACAACAAGGAAGAAATCATTGACTTCTACCAACAGTGATATAAAGTGTGCGCGAAATACCTAACAAAGAAATTACAAATTTAACCAACTGAAGATATGTGGTTAGAAAATTTGCCTTAGACGAAGGAAAATCTGGAGAAATACTTTTAAATTTCTGTATTGATCACACCTTTGTCATGACGAAATGCTAGATGCCTTAACACCTGGAGATCACTACAGAAACAAAACAAAAATTCTTGTTCAAGAATAGATGGAGATCGAGCATACGTAGTATAAAAACTTACCCTGAGCTAGAGTCAAAATTTACATAAAAGTAGCTAAAATACAGGAAAATTCTAAGGCTCTAAAAGCTCAACTTATAGACAAATAAGCCCCAAACACCAACAAAAAAATCTCAGAAAAAACTAGAGTATAAATGTCTAACAATTGTGGCATTCCATCAAAGCTGTTATGGTACACACACACTCTCTCTCTCTCATAGTTGTCAATCCTGTAGATTGGTTGGGTTCAACACAACGGATTGAAGACGTCATTCCATTTGTGTTGACTTCTAGGAGTAAATTTTCAGGCTTTCGCGGTGGTTCCCCGTTGCCTTCCGCTCGTTGTTCAGCCTTATCTGGAGCTTTCACGTTTAGTAATTTAAAAATATGTTACCGTGCACTAGCGTGCAATGTTTGCTGTTAGATTATGCAACTATTTGTTAGATGTGGCCGTCTTAAAATTTTCGTCCCGCATGCCGTTATAAAACTGTTCTTTTGAGCCGTACCGTGCCGTGTAGTCGCCTACCCTCTCGCTGCTGCTACGCCTTTAGCAGATTAATATGATCTTGAAGGTAACCATTATTTTATTTTAGGTGCATACGATGCATTCATGTCGAATTATCGAATCTCGAAAGCCTGCGGATTACCGACGATTGACACGTTTGGATCGGCAGTATTTTTAACCAAACTGTCGAGATTTGATAACCTACACCTCACTGGGAGCTAGTCGTGAGCCGATCGGAGGCTTTTCATATTTCCATTGGCCTCAACGCATAGCTGCTCTAATACCAATTTAAACCGCAACAGGTAAGAGTTATTACCAGTATAGAGGAAGCAATAGATATATTGAAGAGGTACTGCAAACGTTTCAATGTGAATAAGGACTATGATCAGACAGCCGAACCACTCCGCCGATAGAAACAATATAGGAATAACTTGACATTTTGAAAGATGCAGTAATATAGGCTATACGAAATGTAAAACTAAACAGAAGCCCAAGATAAGACTAAATTAGTGGAGGAATGTAATAGCTATTAACATATCTAGGAATCTTATGAGTATCGTGACTGCCGCAGATGTCGCTTTGAAATCCGAGCTCGTAGAGCGAGGATTTTCAGACATCTAAGGCTGTTATGATTCATAACATCCGTGGTATGTTCAATAGCTTATCGGTTGCAGTATGGTAATAGTTGCCATGTACGGTAAAGAAATATTACCGTACAGATACAGTGATGAGTTAGTTACCAGCCTATTTTTGTATATGTAAACTAAGGCTTAATATCCTGAAACTGATAAAAATAACTTAATAACGGGAAAACTGATCTTCCGTTGCAAATTTGTAATAAAGCATAGTAAACTGAAGGCGGTTCTGTAACAGTGAGACTCGATAACAGTGACTCAAAACCTTTTAAGATAGGAAGAGCTGTATAATGTGGAAAGCACTTTTAGACACTGGAAAGGGGGAATAACTATTGCAGGTAAAAAATACCTAGTTTGCACTACGTCGACAACACACTTATTGTGTGAAATGAAAACGAAGCGTATGAACTTTTAGGAAGAAAAACCGCGACTATACATTTTATTTTTCAATGAAATGGTCAAAAGGCTCGACTGGTGATAATAGACCGAAGAGACATTATAGGAAGCACCGCCAACATTCACGATACTCAGATTGTTGTTGAAATCATTTATTTGCGTTCACACATCATCCGGGATGGCAAATAGCTAAGACAGCTATGGTCAAACTCAACAAGATACGGAAATATAGCAACATATCGAACTGCACCAAAAAAGAATTGTTACAGCTTTAGTTCACACTATAGCTATATATGGTGCTGAGGCATAAGCTTTTAAAAGCAGTTATACGGTAAGACTTGATGAATTTAAGATATAGTGCAGGCTCCTGAGGATTCCATCGACGGCACACAGAAAAAATAGTTACTAGACGAACTAAACGTCCAAGACGTTTTTTCAACACATGAGATATGGTATTCTACTATTTTGTATATATTGAAATGGTCTTTAGCCCGTTACATAACTCTGCTTGCAGAATCAATAATTTAAAGTAAGTCATTAAAGCACAGAGCTGAGGTAAGCAGGCAACTGTAAGAAGTCATATTAGAAATTTTAATTTATAATTACATCGGTCAAGCATTGCCGATATTAGTTGAAACTACTTTAGAATAAATGGCTCCGCAACGTAGGGCGAAAGTGAGTTGATAAACAAATAAGGGATAATTTACATAATTAAATGTCGATCGTGGATCAAGAGTAGAATTATTATCGTGGAATCTAACAAAAATTTATACAGGGTAGGTAAAGTTGTGTCAAATTGTATTTCGAAAAGCGTTATTTGTGTGGGAATGTGTGCACATAAAAAAAATATTTTATTCGGTGATCACCTTCCAAGAAGATCGGCAGACCAGTTCAGCTTTTCGAGCACAAGTTACGGGCTTTATTGGGGGTTCAGAGCCTGAGTGAGGGTGTCAGCAGTTCCGCCCGGTGTGTACGAGGCCAGCACAGCAGTTACAGCATCCCCGGGGGTCCAGCATCCAGCCGCAAGCTGGAGGAGAAGCTCTCCGAGAAACCAGTCGTAGCCTAAGTAAGGTTAAGGTTAGTGATGTCAAGCAAATAAGCGTGCTAGAGCCACGAAATTTACCACGGGAAACGAGATTGATGAGAGGAAGCCGGTTCTAGTTTTGCAATGCGTCAAAATGGTCCAGGAGTTCCAGAAATTGTAAAATCTAAGTTGTGGTTATGTTGGAGGGAAGCGTCCAGTAAAACATTTGCCTGCGAGGGACGCTACTAACGATCTAAAACAAAACACAATTAGGAACGCTTAATAAAGCGCGAAATTTGATTTACCTGTTTATTTGTTCATGGATTTGCTTTTAAATTCACTAATCAACAAAGAATCGAACCGCACGTAAGATCAATTTGGTAATAGATAATTTTGACAGCGCAGCGAGTTTGCGCAATTAGCTACTTCTAAATTTCATAGCCCAGTGGCGTAACACGGGGACTTTTATTTTGAACAAGTGGGGGAACCCAACCAGATTTTGAGTCCATGTCTATCGAAATTGAGCTAGCCATAACTTATTTTATTTGCAGATGTGTGCAATACTAAAAAAGGGCAAAACATAAATTCAATGAACCCATTGATATGGTTAATTATTGATTTTAATCAGTTAAAATTTGATTTCAAGTAAAAATAAAAACATGTGTAGGGTATTTTTTTATTAAATCATAAATAATAATTATATTAACAATATACCTTCACAATATACGTAGAAGAAAGGATGATAACTGAGCAGCTTATAGTTTAGGGAAAGACCAAAGAAGTGCGTCTTCGAAAGGGTTCTTGAAAGCTCTGTCAAGTAAACAGGTAAATGATCATCGGAGCTTCGCTTCTGGAAAACATAAGTTGCAATCAAAAGATAAAGTTGGAGGGATATTATAGCACATAAGGCGATGAAATATTAGATAATTTCTGATACGTTCCTTTTTTGTAAATAATTTCTCCAGTAAATAGTTGTCAGTGTCGATCTGCTTACTGGAAGTGATTTGCATCTTGCTACGTTTCCAGTAAAATGAGTTAAGTTCCCTTAGTTAATACTTAATACAATTAGTTAATTGTTGAAAACGGAAGCAGATTTCTCTTAGGAAAGGTTCATGTTTTAACATTTGTCATTTGGTAGTGCGGCGAAATAACTAAGATTAATGATGGAATATAATTTGAGCTTCTAATTTGGTGTTTATAATTATTGCTGCTTTACATGGAAACTCACTTGCAATGATAAAAAAGAACTTACTACGACGAAATCGGGAAACTACTCATCTCAGAGGAATAATTATTTCGAATATAAAATACCGGTACGTAGTTAAATAAGTCTAAATATTAATTTCATTTTCAATTAATTTATTGCGTTTGTTAAAGAAATTTATTATGCCGTTTTAGCAAATACTAAGTGTTTTTGTTTAAAATTTTACACACTTATTTGTAATATTTATTTATAAAATGTCGTATGTCCCTATTACCTAGTAGACATAACTATCATTTTTCTTTATTGTTTTAGCATGTAAAATAAACCCTCAGCATTTCCCATCTTTTCGCAAACACCTTGCATAACTCTATTATCCCTATAGAAATATCCCCCTGTTCCTAAATATAATATAGATATTGTTTATACGCTTTAAATTAAAGTTCCAATTCATAAGCATTTTTGAAATATTAAGCAAAAAACAAATATATTTTTTCACCGAAAAACGGAAATAGGAATCTGTACACGTGGGAGACTGACAGTTGTAAAAACGAAATTATTAAACATTTGTCTGGTTCATTAAGTAGATATCCGTTAGTCACAAGCAAGAAGCTGACAGTTTAAAACAACATCACATTCCACTTTTTAAAACCTGCAAGTTGCTAATTATAAAGCAGAAATCTTCCAACTGGTGTAAGTATTTATAAAAGCAAGATATTGGTTTCAAAGAGACGCCAGAGATTTATTTTACATTGCTAAATTCGTTTTGTAACTGAATCATTATTGCTCGGCACTTTCAAAAATAGAATTTCTATTTGTTCTTAGCAAAACAAACTTTTTGAAAAATATTTTAGATTATTCAATAATTTAATAATTTAGTAAATTTTCTCTTATTGCAGTTTCATAATGCACCATTGAAAAGAAATAGTACTAAAATGCACGTTTCAGATTCACACGATTGAAGGGTGCAAAATACCTTCCGCCAATGGCGCCAAGACCGACAAACACCCTCATCCTATGTATAACACACCAGCGGTGTCTTTGAAATAGTCCCCTGTTTTCCTGTATCAATTAATAATTCTCAGCAAGTTTTTATGTTGACACAACATAAAAGTTTGTCGTGTGAAATGTAAATATCTTAATTTGAGTTTTTGAATAAGAAAAATATCCAACGAGAGGCAAATGTTATCATAATAAATTTAATTTTTTACATTTCCTCTCACCAACGTAAGCAATTAATTTAAAGTAATCTAACGCAAATTAAATTGTTGAATGTGATGTATTGAGAAAATCGCTCATTATTCACTTTGTTTCTAAACTTTTCAAGTACAATACACTTGATATTAAGTATGTGCCTGTTATTTTCTATAATTCTATCTTATTGTACACGAAAACCATGCGCTAGATCGTGAATGGAAGAAAATAAAAGGAAAAAAGGGAATAAAAATCCAGAGTATAAATTCTAGTTGCTTCTTTCATTATTGTTGATTCACTGTATATTTTAAATTAATATGCTATGTTGTAATTATATAAAAGGCGGGTTTCACACTCTTTACTGCGACAAATAATAATTAGAATGACCTCATAGATGGTTAGTTAAATATGAATCTTCACTAAAGGAATATATAGTTGTGTATACAAGGTAAAAGTGAAAACTATAAAACGGACAAATGTAAAAAAATATGTATGTTTTGGTGGTCAAGGAATCCAAAAGAGTACATTGTAGAGAAGTGCGTGAAGCTTACTTTTTCACGTTTGCGACACAAGCCGTAGGCGAGTGGTGCAACTACGTAAGTGCAAAAAAGCTTTACGCATGTATTGCACACTAGGCTTTTCTACGACATTATATTTAAATAACGAATGAATAAAAATGGTTATAGCTTAATTTTTTAAATTCTAATAATTATTAAGGGCAATATTACAATTCCTTTATTTAAGGTTCAATTTTCATAAAATATCCAACAATATTATTTACATTTTTAATCACTTTACGCACTGCTGTTTATGCACTGGCGCGATAAAGTATTATGTTACGTACTGTCTGCAGTGTGTGCAGCTACTGCATCATGCATAAGATTAGAAAATAATAATTTTTTAAAAGAGTCTGAAATGTATATCTTGTATTTTTATTCCCTGGATTTTTTTCTGGATTTTTTCTGGATCACTTTTTTTAATTTATTTTCCATTGATAACTTGCCCTGGAATTTATTACGTAGACTCGTACTAGATAAATCTGTGCATATAAATAACATGGAAACTTGTATTCAACACAATAAGCACACCTGGTTTTGAATTTTCGGTGATATGGTGAAAAGGTAATCGGGGTTAAAATTAGTCGATTATTTAAGTATTTGTTGTTTTTTAAAGTTCTAAATATTCAATTGTTACTTATGTTCTGTTGGGCACACCTGATAAGTGCAAGTTATCTTTCTATTCTTTTTCTTCCTCCGTTTGCATCTTCTTTCATGTTATTTTTAAGCGAAAGGTAACCAACATTAGCCACAATGAATTATCCACGACTTGTGTCACTTTTCCATGAGTATCAAGGATGCTGTGGTTTCACTGAATTGATAATACCCTATTCTAAATTTCAAATAATCATGCACTACTTGGAACTAAGTAGTAATGATAACTATGGCCGTGATTGGTCGAAATAAAGTCATCATTACAACCATCTGAAAATCAAATATTTTTTCACAATATTGTCAATTTGACATTCGTTATGAATCCTAAAAATATAAAAGGAAAACGAATAAATAAGCTGGCCTACAACGTTTATTTAAATTATATAGGGCAAAATTATTTTAAAGCAAGAGCAGTCAAACAAACTTAGTGTAAAACTGAGTTTGAGTTCAGAGCGCCGTCTACTGCATTCTCATTTGAAATTTAGTAGGTATAGTACGGACGGGTACCGACTTAATTTCAAAATTGTTAGGATTCCTTGTTATAAAAGAACTGCTGTAACCTTGTTGCTTTATGATATAAAACTACAGAAGAAACGGTTCTAATTTGATATAAAGCAAGTGTTGATAAAAAAGTTGGAACAAATTCGGTAAAACCTGAGTAATACGAGTATATTTATGGAAAAATATTCTCTAAGATCTTCAAGTTTTGCTAAATATGTATAATGCATACACTCCTTTTTTGCATGAAAGTTGGCTTTTGATTATGTTTGTTAAATTGCACACGAACTGTAATTTTTATTTTATTGTATAATAACCTGTGTGACCTCCATCAAATTTACATTTTGAAAATAGAATATTGTTGCCAAATGAACTGCTTATCTTAATAGTATATATGGAGAAATATTTAAAATGTAAGTATTGTAAAACGGTCCTTGTACTTAATTCAAAATGTCTTCAATTACACAATTACTAAAACTATAGTATGATCAAAAATTATTTTCATATAGTATGGCTATGGACAGAGCTGGGCAGTATTTGTATTTGTAAATACTTTTTTTTATTTAAATACTTTGTAGTATTTAATTACTAGGCATTTTAATACTTTTTAATGGGCTGTATTTGTATTTGTAGGTGCAAATATTTTGCAAAATGTTTAGTATTTAAATACAATTTTGGAAGTATTAAAATACTTTTAGGCTATTTAAATATTTTTAGGGTATTTAAATACTTTGAGAGTATTTAAATATTCTCAAATGTTGACGTATTGGACGTTTAAAATTACGCAAAAAGTATTTACTAGTTGGAATTATTTTTCTTGAAGAAATAAAGATAATTAAATACCTTTGAAAGTAGTTAATTACTTTTATTTCTTAAAAAACATATTTCTACTAGTAAATACTTTTTGCATAATTTTAAACGTCTTTTAGGTCATCATTTAAGCTATTCTGGCACATTATTAGGCATTACACGTTGGAATTAACACTATGAGTCCCTAATACAAATTTTAGCAAAAAAATATTTATACATTTTAGCAAAAAAAAACTTATTTTATATGAAAAGCTTTCAATTAAACAATATTGCTTGAATAAAAATGAAGCGGAGTATTTGACAGAATACGTTTCTAAGTCACTGGTTTTAGCATTAGATATTCTGAAAGAAAAAGCTAATATTTATTATGGATTCGTGATACCAACAATCGCCAGCATGAAAATTAATCTGGAAAAACTAAAAACAGAAAATCGCAAGTATTTTTCTTCCTCAAATATAAAAAATGTAACCTTAGACGCTAAATTTGAAGGACAACTTTGTATTTTAACTGAAAAGTTTAAATTGATCTTCAAATTTGTTATTAGCTGAAGGCCTACAACTTATGACAGAAGATGTAAAAGAACTGTTATGTGTATGAAAACAAAAAATTCAAAAAAGCGTTCATATTGTTTATATTTGTTTAACTAACTTTGTTTTACTTTTTTTGTTAATATTCAATATAGGTAAGTAATTTTATCAAAAAAGTATTTTCTGGATTTTAAGATTTTTTTGCCAAAATATTTATAAAATAACATCTAAACTAGAGATGGGCGCGTGAGTGAATTTTCGCTCACGTCACGCACGTTTCACGCTTGCTTTAAACAGTCACGTTCACGCACGTTCACGCTCACGTTCACTCACGTTCACGGCGTGACACGCCACTCACGGCGTGACACGCAGCTTTTATTTCAAAATTTAAATTCAGATAGAACAGAATGTTCAAATTTAAAACCAATGAAGAAACCCTAAAGAGAACTAAAAATATGTGTTGCACCTGACATAATTTACGTGATATGTTGCAATCAGAATAGTTGACATAAAAAGAAAAAAATTAAAATTGACTACAATAACTTCGACAAGGGATAAATACTGAGATCTCGCAAATATATTTCTTGCAGCTGTCTTCAAAGACGTTACTTTTAATACCAACAGCTGTCAATGGAATTGACGTTTCTCTTATTGGTATGAGTACAGAAGGTATATGTTGCTAGGCAACACTTTTAATTCTTATGTTTGAAAGTACAGTCGTGTTCAAATAAATCTGGGACAATGTTTTTTTCATATGTAGGTTCAGTTAAGAATTGAAGAATAACTCCATGGATTTCCTGCTATCAAAAAGAGTTACATTAAACTTTAACAGGTAATGAAATCTGTAACTCTTTCTGATAAGAGGAAATTCATGGAGATATTCTTCAATTGTTAACTCAACATGCATGTGAAAAAAACACTGTCCCAGATTTATTTGCACACGACTGTACTTTTACGTACAAGGATCAACACTTTCAGCGTTAAGGCGAGTATACAAAAAAAAATTACTTTTATTAGAATAATAAGTTCATCTACACAAGTACACAATAAATTGGTTTAAAAACAAAACGTAATCAACATTTTCAGTGTTAAGTCGAGTATACAAAACAAAACATTAGGTACTTTTCTAAAAATAGGTTCATCTACACATCTACACAATACATTTTTGGTTTAATAATAAAACGTAATTAACATTTTCAGCGTTAGCCGCGTATAAAAAACAAACCATTACTTTTATTAGAATAATAAGTTCATCTACACACCTACACATTAAAATGTTGATTTAAAAATAATATGTAATCAACATTTTCAGAGTTAAGTCGAATTCTGCGTTCTTCTAAAATTCGCCCAGCTGTAGAAAATACTCTTTCGCTTGTAGCGGAACTTGCCGGTATGTTTAAAATTTCTCAAGTTTTTTTAACAGTGGCGTATTTACACTGTTTTTCCAAAATCCTAAAATGTCATCTACATTTCCGAATTTTAATTTAACATACTAATTTAGTTTCGACATCATCCTAATTACATGTGTCATCGTCAGAGCTATCTCTAAGTGTAGAAAGATAAGAATCTGATGCTGATGTACCAGTTTTGAGTCGTTTGCTATGTATTTTATCATTATCATCTATAGTTTTATTTGCATTATAATATTCTCTTTTATGTGAAGGTATGAACTTTAAGTATTTATAATTAGGGTCCAAAAATAAAGCCACATAATCTAACTTGTTTGGCACAATTTGTGATTTAATGAATTTAAAAGTTGCTGCACCCTGCAGTTTTTTATTCGTTACTAAATATTTAACGTGAAACGTGAATCACGCCTTGGAAATTTTCACTCACGTTCACTCACGTTCACGTCACGATTTTCAAATATTAGTCACGTTCACGTCGTGACACGCCGTGTCACGACGTGACACGACGTGACACGACTGTTTTCACGTCACGCGCCCATCCCTAATCTAAACTATGCATTCACCACATATCTTAAGTTATACCATTTGTACTACTTGGCTTACTACAGTTATTACAAGTATTCGAATGAAAGGAAATTATGAACTTTAAATTTAGTTTTGAAAAATTGTTAAACTGCTAAAAAGATTATAAATGCTGCATTACTATTTAAATACTTTTGTCTTTTTACATTTTAGTGATATCTAAAAACTAAAAATATTCAAATAATTGTAAAATATTTAAATACTTTTAAAGTATTTAATTACTTTTATAAAAGAATTTAACTATTAAATATTATAAGTATTTATTATTTAACTACTTTTTAGTCAGAAAAAGTATTTAATATTTAAATATAGTCGATGTTCATAAAGTATTTAGTATTTAGTAGTTAAATACTTTTTAAAAGTATTTTACCCAGCTCTGGCTATGGAATAGTTCCTAGTTTATGACTGCAACTATACCTCACTTAAAATCAAATGTCTAGTTTGACATTTAAGTATAAACGTAGTTGCATTTATAAATTAGGAAATAGTCCATAGTCATACTAGATGAAAATAATTTATGATCATACAATAGATACACAGTACACACATAAGAATTTCTATTCTGTTTAAATATGATAACTTTGCATTTGAAGGTTTTTTGTTAAATTTCCCAACTTAAATGCATTTGGTAACCATAATCTCAAATGTAAAGTTTGTTTAAACTCAACAAAGTAATTTTACGTAGCTAAATTGAGGGAAGTATAATGACCAACCTTCATGCAAAAAAGGTGTGAACAGAGTATATTTTGTCGAATTTTGTGATCGCCATTTTTTGAATAGAAGATGTGCTAAGTTGTGCGTAATTCTTCTTTGTGACTTGAATTTAAGAATAAAAAGTAAAAAAGTCAAGTTTTAAAAAACAATAAACTGAACAAGGAACTTACAAATGAACTAATAATGATGTGTGTTATTCGTCAAACCATTATGTCAATAGCATCTTGCTTAATCGAATCGAATTTTTACAATAGCTACTTAAATGTCTTAAAATTTACAGTTAATCATAGATTTAGCTTCTTTTTATCTCAGTTGTAAAGTACATACTTTCAGCGAAAATTTGTATCTGTAAACAGAATCATACACTTGCAGTAACTTATTCATTGTATTGTTTATTGTTTATCGAGAGATCCAAAAAAAACTGATCCTCAGCGGGCTGTGGAAATTCAAACGTATCAATAATATGTTAGTGGCACTGTCAGAGTATGTCAAATTCGAGGTTAGCAGGTTAGGTTTTACGTCAGTCTGTGTCAAATTCGAGGTTAGCAGGTTAAGTTTTGCGTCAGTTTTGACACAGACTGACACAGAACCAAACCTGCTAACCTCAAGTTTGACATGGACTTACAGTGCCACCAACATATTATTCATACGTTTGAATTTCCATTGCCCGCTGAGGATCAGTTTTTTTGGATCTCTCGATATGTTTGACCATAATATCATGAATATACCGGGTGGTTGGTCATACCTCTGAACATAAGCAATTTACATGGCTTATCACGGTTATGCATATTCCTGCTCACCATTTTTATAAAAAAAAAATGGTAGTGGTACTAAATTAAAGATAATAATTTTCCGTGTCATTTATTATTACAAACTAATTGGATAACGTTAATTGTGCATAAAAATATTAATTTTAAAGTTTAGATATTCCCCTCGCTTATATTTGGGAATATCTAAATTTTAAAATTAATATTTTTATGCACAATTAAAGTTATCCAATAAGTTTTTAATAAAAACGACGCGGAAAATTATTCTCTTTAATTTAGTACCACTACAATTTCTTTCCATAAAAATGGTGACCAGAAATATTCATAACCGTGATACACAATGTAAATTGCCTATGTTCAGAGGTATGACCAACCACCCGGTATATACTTTTAACCAAGTGTATTTCCTATGTTAATTTTTAAAATTTTGCTTCTGTGTGATTTAGAAGATTTTTTATATACCAAATAAATACTGTTGTTACAGTCCGATATAATTAATTTCTTTTTGTTTTCTATTTTAAATAATTTTCTGTTGGGCGTGAGTTCAAATAAATTAATATAATATTTAGCTATCGCCTTGGGTTGCAACTTTTAGGGCTACTCTTCTTAGACCATAAATCTATCCATACCTGGTTTTAGACTACAAAGCAAACAAATGTTCCGGATACAACGAACATTAGTCTGTTAACTTTTAGCACTGCCTGGCTTAACAATGTTTATTCAGCTATTTTCAATTTTTGTGTATAAGTTGCACTACTAATACGGTTTGTATTTTAATAATATTAGTTCTTACTTTTTACCTTATTGAGCAAATTGATTTTTGAAATATACGCCAACTTAATAGGCATTGAAAAAATAATTCACAATGTTTTACTAGGTTGAATTTGTGTTTCATTACAATGCATCTAAATAATAATGTTTGTTTATTATCATCGTTTTTAATATTTTCCCATTACATTAAACACGGATGTAATTTGGCAAAGAAGAGTTACATACTGTTAATTCTACAGGGCTTTTTATACAACGTGGCTCATTTGTAATACGACCGTGTACATAATAGAAATAGTGATAACGCATCAACAGTTTTACTTGCTATAATACTTGTTACTACTTCTACAGATAAATTAAAGGTTTTACTGATAACATTGAAATTTAAAAATTCTCACCACTTAAAGTTTTGGATTTAGCAAACGTTTCGTTATGTTAAACTCTCTAATGGGAGCAATATTTTGTCCTTCTTGATTAGTAGAAGACCTGGTGGGTCTATCTCTGCAGCGATGTTTTTTTATTGTATTATCAGAGACATGTAAATTCAATTTTTAATAACAGTTTATTATATTACATTAGTAATTACATATTGAAATGTAATTTGTTTTTAAAAACGTTAGTTGTGCAACTGAAATATATCATTCAAATTAATTTCATTTCGATAATTGTAAATTATCACGTAAAATAACAGATTTATAGTACAAAAAAGGGGTTATTAATTTTATTAGTATGTTCTCATTAAGTAATTCAGCAAAGTTAATTAATGAATTAATAGTAACATAGGTACGTTTTCTCATATTTTTCACTAAATTTAAGTATACCTATTATTATTTTAAATCGTTCTTAAAATAGTTGCAATTCACATTTTACTAAAACAAACAGTAGGAGTAAGTAGGTACATTTAAAAATATACCACTATTAACAAGCAATTTACTATATATTATTAAACAACCCGAAATTATTATAATTAAATCTGTTGTCTAATATTTTCTTTTTGAGCCAATGATAATCCATCAATATTTGTTGATCTTACAATACTTAGAATTTTCACATTTTATCAACAGCAAGTTTATAGTATTAAACGAATATCAATTCCTATTGCATATTTAAAAATCTATTGGTACAGTATTTCTTATCCATCCAATTATATCGCTCTGAAAAGTTTAAGTTCCTCCCCCATTCCGAAGGCAGAATGCTGAAGACTTCCATTGGTCGTCTGAAAATGTGTCACATGTAAATGAATCGTCTAAAGATCATGCCACAGAATCCCGACACTAACTTAATTGCTTTCACAGTAATCAGTGCATTTAAATAACGTTTATTGAGTTATGTGTGAAATTGAGTTGACAGTTTAGTATGAATTTAATTAACAACATAAAAATGGAAAACGATCACTTTGTACCATCGTCCAGTCCTACTGCCTTCGCTAATTTTTATTCCGCTAATATACTGAACTACACGACGTTTGCACACAGCCCTTCGTTATACTGCAATGGTGTTCAACGCAAGGAAACTGTTTCTAGTTTTAATGACTGTTTGGAATTACGAGACGTGTCTTATCAGACAATTTTTGGATACCCCACTGCAATTGCTTCTTACAATAAAAGTGGATGTTTCCATGTGATGGAGGATTTTAATAATTCTTTCGTTTCTCAAGATTTTACGTCGTCAGATGCCCCTTCGCCACAATCTAGTTTTACAAACTATTATTATTCAAGGGACGACGAGGCACAGGGAAATTTTCCTGAAAGGAAAGTGAATGATACAATGTACCCAAGTGAATTCAAATGTTGCGAGTCGCCTGTACAAAATCCCGATTATTCAACCGAATGGAATTATTGCCAATCTGATGTAAAAGGTTCAAAATACTACAATATTGATGTATCGTCAGATGTCTGTGAACAATCGTCCCCTGGAGCAAGTCCTCTAGTCGCTGAAGAACTACGAGGTGAGTAAATAATATAATTCATTTCAAACTATTGCATAACATGTTCGCATGTGTATAAAAAATTAATCTGCGAAGAAGTAATAGATATTTTAACAATTTACATTTTTACCAAAAATATTAACATTAAATAAAAACTACTAATGAACACCTATCTAAAAATTACTGAACCTTTCCATATTACAACTTAATTTTATTGGAAATGGTACGTTAAGATTACAATAATAGTATAGGTTTATTATGATTAACAATACTGTTTGCATTTGCCAAGCGAAGCGATTGTAGCCGAGCGAATCCAAAAATTTCGAATCAGATAATTTTACTTTTAGCATGTTGATGTACAATACCTTCATTAAAAAAGTCCATAAGAGGCGGCTGTAAAAATTCAAACGTATGAATAATATATTGGTTGCACTGTAAGTCTATATCAAATTCGACGTTATCAGGTTAGGTTTTGCGTCAGTTTTGACACAGACTGACGCAAAAACCTAACCTGCTAACCTCAAATTTGACATACACTTACAGTGCCGCCAACATATTATTCATACGTTTGAATTTCCACAGCCACAGTATGTCGATTTTAGTTCGAGAAGCTATTGATATAAGGCCTACTTTTAGTAGAGATCGTGGAAAAACATTTTAACATTGTTAGAGCACGTTACAGAAGGTATCTGAATTTTGATCAGTTTTTGCAACATTCGAGATTGTCGAATTAACTTTGTAATTTTAAGTAGATGTCGACAAAAATAAAATCTGTGACTTTTCTATTTATTGATACGAGTCTGCACTACTTATTTTTATAACCAGAGTTGTGCGCAAAAAACAAATTTTTTATCATTACTATATCGTCCTTTTAATACGTAAATAACCTACTAAAACGCAATAATAATGAAAGGCATTATTTTTTATAGTATTTAACATTACTAGCTTGGTAAGAGGTTTTTTACTGGCGAATAGAAGGATACGACTAGCGAGCCGCAGGCGAGCCAGTCACCTTCTTGAGCCAGTAAAACCTGTTACCTTGCGTGTATTGTTGAATATTTTATTTATTCCTCGCTTGTAAATAACTAGAAATTTACCATTTATTCAAAATGTCAAACTGCCAAGCAACTAAATTCATCAATATGACACATACTAAGGAAGACAACTCTGGCTTTGCACGCTATCATTTATCTATGAGCACGCTTGTAAAACTGACAGTTAACTTGTAAAGATTTTAAAAGTTAGTAACTTGTTAAAATAAACTTTCTTGATTAATACAGCGACTTGATAAATTGATGTTTACAAGTGAGGAACAAATAAAATTATTTTCTTCAGGATATGTCAATATGAACTTATTACTTTAACTGTTGATAAATGTAAAACTTGTATTGCAATGTTTATTTTTAAATTTCTCACATATCGCAGCCTCTCTTTAATGAATTATATTTTACCCTGTGGGGTATCTTAAGCCCAGATGTAATACATTTTAATATTAATCCAGCCCCCCCCCCCCTCAGATGAATGATCACCAACAAAACTACAATGACACAACATGTGCCCAAGTAAAAGAATAAAATTAATACAACAAATAGTTCAGAACAATCTATAACACTCTGTAAAATGCTTTACACGGAACTTCTTTCGTAAGTGGAAGTTTTGACCCAAAAATTTTGAAAATGTCAAAGAAGAAAGAATTTAAGTTTTTAAAATATGCCTATTGTCTTCAAGGGTAAAAACCTGAAATATGTGCAAAATATTACTTTTATTTGAAATCGGCATTAAAGCACCTCGAAATCGTCATTAAAATACGAGAAATCGGCATTAAAGTAATCCATTGTTTTACGGCTTTTGTATAGGTGGCGAGGCGACAGATAAACGTCAACCGACGTTAACATAACCTACAAATGTTGGTTAAAATTTTGTAATTTCACGATTTCTCGATTTCAAATAAAACATAATGTACTCCTCGGCACTGAAGTTCCTTTTTATCCCTCATGTGGTTTATTCGCCTTAAAAAGCTAAACGTCAGTGCCTTAGTATACAATAGTATATTATGTTATTAGGAGCAAAAGTTATATTTTATGTGGCGAGGCTGGACGGGTTATCTGCCGAGCTTGCGAGGCAGATAAGTACAGCCGAGCCACATAAAGATACTTTTGCTCCGAATAACATATAGTATTTTTTCTTCAAACGTTTTTATAACAAATTATTTACAACTTTGTGAACAAAATTCGAATAAAATTACTTGATCTCGTCAGCGGCAGATAATATTATCTGCCGCTGACGAGCGGCAGATTCAAGTTGTCAGCGGCAGATAATAACTTTATCTGCCACTGACGAGCGCAGATAAAGTCGTCAGCGGCAGATAATAACTTTATCTGCCGCTCGTCAGCGGCAGATAATATTATCTGCCGCTTGGCAATAAAGTGAGAGTTTAGCATCATCAATCCAGCAGTATAATGCCATATTTTACTGCCGTTTGAAGAAAAACTACTATTATTTAACTAATACAGTCGCAGAAAAAAACGGGACACTTTAGCACACAATAGCTGACACTGACAATTCTAATTAATAAATGTCATCAAAAGTCATTGTTTAGATCTAAATAATGACTTTAGATGATATTTATTTTTTAAAATTGTCAGTGTCAGCTGTTGCTTTCGCATTTTGAGAATTAGGTCAAAAAAAGTGTCCCGTTTTTTTTGCCGCGACTGTAGTTCTTGAGTTAAAGCAAAAATAGGCGAATAATATTTTTTAAGGTGGTTGCGCTGTATTCAGGGTGATTTTAAAATACACCTATATACTGAAATCTCATATACAGTGTGTCCAAGATAAGGAGGGCCAGTATGGGGATCTCGGTAATGGTAAGAGATACAAATTTGGTTAAATGGGAAGAAAGTTGCGCAATTAAAGGACTAAAAAAATGACGTCCAGAAATCCTTGATATGATTTTTCGTTTTTGAATTATCTCAAAAAAACCGAATTTTTGGATTTAATTTTTATTTTTTTCTGGCGTTGATATTAAAGTTAGAGCGAAACTGATTAAACTTCTTTATAGCAACTTTTAGTGGACTTAATGATTACGTTATCAATTTTTTATCCGACGTTTCGTCTTCGAGAAACCATCTTCAACTTCATTTTTTTAAATACGGTTCTGGTTTTCTGATGCCAAATTTGCAAAGCCCTTGTTACTCTAAATTCAACAATGTACCACATATGGTTTAATTACGTTTCGAGCTTTTTTCTGAACATCATCCGAAAATTTTTTAGATACGGACCTGCATTCTCATAATTTTGTAAAAATAAGTTCATATAGTAAGTTAGGCCTTTTTACATGCCGTTAAAATATTAAAATGCACATCATAATGTCATAATTCTGATACATTAATTTAATAACCAACCAATAACTATTAACAATAAACAACAAATAAATGAACAAAAGATAGACAGAAAGGATGAGAAAACGAGCCTTGAAACAATGCAATAGGTATTTAACGTTTTGAAATAGAAGAAGAACTTAGAAGATTGGTTCTTGAAGCCTTTCAAAGTATAACGCCAGTATTGCTGAATAATGTTTTAGATTCTACAGTTAGATGTTATTTATGCATAGAGAATGATGGCAACCTTTTTGAATACCTTCTGTAAATTTAATACCTATTAAATGGTTTCGATGTTCGTTTTGTTATTCTTTCTGTCTATCTTTTGTTCATTTCTTTTTTGCTTATTGTTAATAGTTATTGGTTGGTTATTAAATTAATGTATCAGAATTATGACATTATGATGTGCACTTTAATATTTTAACGGCATGTAAAAAGGCCTAACTTACTGTATGAACTTATTTTTACAAAATTATGAGAAATGCAGGTCCGTATCTAAAAAATTTTCTGATAATAATCAGAAAAAATCTCGAAACGTAATTAAACCATAATATGTGGCACATTGTTTAATTCAGAGTAACAACGGCTTTACAAATTTGGCATCAAAAAACCAGAACCGTATTTAAAAAAATGAAGTTGATGATGGTTTCTCGAAGACGAAACGTCGGATAAAAAAATTGATAACGTAATCATTAAGTCCACTAAAAGTTGCTATAAAGAAGTTTAATCAGTTTCTCTCTAACTTTAATATTAACGCCAGAAAAAAATAAAAAATAAAATCCAAAAATTCGGTTTTTTTGAGATATCTCAAAAACGAAAAATCATATCAAGGATTTCTAGACGTCATTTTTTTAGTCCTTTAATTGCGCAACTTTCTTTCCATTTAACCAAATTTGTATCTCTTACCATTACCGAGATCCCCATAGGGCCCTCCTTATCTTGGACACACTGTAGATAATGAATAAACAAGTAGACTTGCAACAATTTTCCTATATAAAATATGCCTCGGTTTCGCGAAAAACCGATTTTAAATTCAATGGACCTCAGTTTGGAAACCGCAAGTAAATTTGCAAATGTCAAGTAGCAATGTAATAAAACATTTTCAAATTTAACTTGTTTCATTTTTTATTTCCGCCACCTAACGTAAAATCAAGTTGTCATAATTACACTGAAATTTACTAATAATGATTTATTTGCTAGGATAATTAATAAATCAATAAGTACTGACGTCATTATTTAATTTAATTAATTAGTTAAATATTTGATTGTTTTTGGGTTTTCACAAGTATAACGTCTTTAAAATAACATTAATAGAAAGTTGCATTTGATATATGCCGTTCACGATCTTTTTGGGTCAGGTGAGGCTAGTAATTTTGTTGGCAGTACCTCTGTGCCAACTAATGGAAATTGACACTTTTTGTTTGTTTGTTTGTTTGTTTGTTAATGGACAAGGTTTAGGCATGCAGAGTACCAGATACCTTAGACACGTTATGTTGATACCTTAGACACGTTATGTTAGGTTGCTTTCAGTTTAACTGTTTAAGGTATATTTTCTGAATAGGTACGTTTGTGCCGGATTTCTATTTAAATTATGGATGAAAAATTGAAATGATTTGACAATTGACAACAGAAACGAAAATTAGAACTAATGCATAAGAAAAGCATTCAATATTAATGTTTATTGTAATTTGGATAAGGATTGTGTACATGATATGAATATGCCACTTTATTTTACATGCTTGCTTGCTTGCTGGTGTGGAAGCATAAAGACGTCACAAACTGATACCAAATAAATTTAGTAGAGCAATTGAGCAATATTGGTCTGATAGAAATTAACATGTGAAAAATGTAAATAGCTTGTCAAATAGATGGCTTGCTGAGTTGACTTCACTTTGATTTTCACATCTGCCACATAACATTTCAACACAAAAGTAGTAATAAGTAGGTAGGTAGCAAATTAGTATACACTAGCTGATCCGGCAAACGTTCTACCCGGTCTACCCAAAAATAATTTGTGTCTGAAACCCCGTTTCACCACTATAGAGTTTAATTTTATGTCATGTCCACCGTCTTGGACTTAAAAATAAATGCCATTTCGCATTCAACGTTCCAAAAAACCTCAATAACGACACCCATATCGATTTTTAGGCTTATTAATCCATTTCACACCCTAAGGGGTTGATTTTCGGAAAATCACGAAGTACGTATTGACTTATTTGTTTTTAGGAGTACTCCTACAAAGTTTCAAGTCGAAATGTCTATATAATATTATTTTTCCATACAAAATTGGAACCCTCATTTTACCCCTTTAGGGGTTGAATTTTTGAAATATCCTTCCTTATTCGTTGTATACATCATAGCTGTGACCTACCCGGCGTTGCCCGAACATAATATTACGTGAACCTATGCGTGTATGTTTTGAAACGTGACTTTTCCATTGTTCTATCCGGTTTTTTCATTCTGAAAAAAGATCGATTTTTCTAATTTTCCGAATTTTCCGAGTGTTCCACTCTAATTTTTCTATTTCCTCTTCGAAAAGCCATTCAGAAACGACAACATACGAAATCCCATACAAAAATACCATACAAAATCATCTTTTTGATTTTCCGAATTTTCCGACTTTTCCGGTGAATTTCCCAAAATTTTCTTTCATACAAACCTTGTCCTGACAATTACGAACACAACAAAAAAATGAAACAAATCGATCTAGCCGTTCTCCAGTGATGATATAACATACACGCCGCAATTGATTTGTATTTATATAGATTACGCTGGATTGTTTTTCCTTTTCAAATTTTCAATTTTTAACGTACAGCAAATTAATATATTCTCTAGTCTCCACATCAACTCGTGTTCTTTTAAATCTGGCCTGTCCTTTTTAAATTGAAGTAGCATCGTTTAATGGAGATTTTTTGTTGTAACAAAGTTGTTTTGGACATTTTGACTTTTCCTTTCACGGAAATTATAGTATATTATATCATGAGGGACTAAAGTGCACCATTTAATCCCGAGAGTGGAGTTTGTTGCCTCGAGGGCGAAGCCCGAGGGCAACGTCCACTCAAGGGATTTAGGAACTTTAGTCTCTAGGTATATACGCTAGTTTTTGCACTTTTGGGAACATATCAAACATTCCCAAAATATGGAATCTGTCAATTTGGCAACTGACAATTACAATTTATTAAAAACTGAATTGCGCATCAGGTCCTGGATAGCCTGAATCAGTTGCAGTACTGAAGTGTATTGTCAGTATATGTCAAATTCGGGATTTGCAGGTTAAGTTTGCATCAGTGTGTGTCAAATGACGAAGAAAACCTAACCTACTAACCTCGTGTGTACATAAATTTACCATTTTTACTTTAGTCCCTAGGGATTAAATGAGCTACTTTAGTCTAAGAAGTGCAAAATAGTAGATTATGCAATAAGGGAGAGAAATGCGTTATTTTGCTGAGTTGCAATTTCTGACTCGAGGGCGAAGCCCGAGTGTCAGAAATTGCACTGAAGCAAAATAGCATTCTCTCCGAGTTGCATATACTATTTTTTTCACGTTCCAGGAAGATTAAAAACGAAAAACCCGTTTTTTAAACGTCATTTATTGACATTTTAGTTACAATTATTTTAAAATTAGTAACCTATGGTAAATTTTAAAGTTGGTGGCACTGTAAGTCATTATGACAAGAGCTCACAATTATGTCAAATTCGAGGTTAGCAGGTTAGTTTTTGCGTCAGTTTGTGTCAAAACTGACGCAAAACCTAACCTGATAACCTCGAATTTGCATAATTGTTGTGTCAGTCATAATAAAAACTCCCTAGGGAAATTTTTGTCTTATTTAGTCTCTAGGGAGCAAATGTTCTACTTCTGTCACAATTTTGATGCTATAGAAACGGACTTCTACTCCCGTCGTGGAAAAAGTATATTATATCATGAGGGACTAAAGTGCACCACTCAAGGGATTTAGGCACTTTAGTCCCGAGGTATATACGCTATTCTTTGCACTTTTGCGAACACCATCATCAAAGATTTCCAAAATTTGGAATCTGTCAATTTGGAAACAGACAATTACAATTTATTAAAAACTGAATTGCAGCAGGTCCTGGATTGCCTGAATCAGTTGGCAGTACTGAAGTGTATTGTCAGTATATATCAAATTCGAGATTTGCAGGTTAAGTTTTTGCGTCAGTGTGTGTCAAATGACAAACAAAACCTAACCTACTAACCTCGTGTGTACATAAATTTACCATAGTTACGGTATCATGTTTACTTTAGTTCCTAGGAATTAAATGAGCTACTTTAGTCCCTGTTTACGGGGACTAAAGTATCAACTTTAGTCCTGGAAGTGCAAAAAAATTATTATTACACACTTGATAAATCATTTATTTTCTTACGAACAATAAAATAATAAATCTGGCAATGTGGTGGCAAGAAAATGTCGAACTAACACTGACAGAAAAAAAGTTGCATCGCCGAATAAGTTAGTCCAACATGAAAAGAAAAAATCATAGCCAAAGGGTCGTGAACGGATTATAGCTGACGATTCGGTTGCAAAACTAAGTATTTTCAAAAATGTATTTAATAAGCTTTGTAGATCCTACAAGCTTATAATGTCTTAACTGTTAACACCTCCTAGTATTTAAACTAAACTAATAGCTCAACCAGTAAATGTTACTCATTTAATGATAGACCAAGTTAAAAAAACAATTCATAAACGTTTATTTAGAAATTTGCAAATTGGTTCAAACCCATCGTTTTCAATACAAACTCGAGCACGTCTGATTATTGAATCTTGTACTTTAACAAAAACGCCTTCTTTGTGTCGAATTGTTTTAAAAGCCTCTACTATTAGTTTTCTAAGTTCTTTCACGGTATTACCGGATTTGCGTAGACTAACTGTTTTAAACAGCCCTATAAAAAAATCACACGCATTTAAATCTGAGAACGAGCTGCACTTGAAAATGGCCCGTTCCTACCAATCCATCTTTCTCCGAAATTGTTATTCAGCCATTCTGTTACAGCCCGTCAAGTGTGCGGTGGGGCGCCAACGTGCATGTATCACATTTCACGTCGAAACGCTAAGGATACGTCTTCCAGTACTATCCAATACTATCTCGGAGAGGAAATGCAAATAATGATCACCATTTAAACGAGATGGAAAAATGGGGTCCAATTAAATGGTCACCTACTGTGCCAGCCCACACATTTAAGTAAAATTCCTGTTAAAATTTTGTTTCTCGTGTCTTTCGAGGATTTTCGTCACTCCAGATATGAGTATTGTGACTATTATGCATTCCATGTCTTGTAAATCCCGCTTCGTCAGTAAAAGAATGTGCCACTGAAGTTTGGCTATTCACCATTCATTCTTAAAAGTCGCTGACAATATCACAACCGATGCTCAACATCCCCAGGTTGCAGTGCTTGGACACGCTATACATGGTAAGGATATAGCCCTTGCTCATGAAGCGTACGCCAAGCCACAAATTGCTAAGTTTCAACTGAAGAGCTAACCTTCTGGTACTTATGTTTGGATCTTGTTCTACAGCGTCTAAAATCAGCTCTTCCATTTCAATATGCGAACGGTCGTTTGTCGGTCACGGTCTTGTGTCTGAGCTTTGAAAGATCCATAGCATCGCAAATGTTGCGTTACGGAAGAAAATGTTCGAACATCCGGTACTTGCCTGTTTGGAAAACGTTCAATATACAAACGCCTGGTTTCAGCTACATTTCCTAAAGCTTGACCGT
Source organism: Agriotes lineatus (assembly GCA_940337035.1). Classification (NCBI taxonomy): domain Eukaryota; kingdom Metazoa; phylum Arthropoda; class Insecta; order Coleoptera; family Elateridae; genus Agriotes; species Agriotes lineatus. Next base: position 88,592 of record CALNHX010006380.1, read on the forward strand.
ACAACAAAACCATACCAACTAATTCATTATTAGTAAAAGTTGGCATTATTCGTAATTATTTTTCGATACAAACGGTTCAAATGACAATGTAGAATAACAACACTCGCGGACTGTCGAGTCTTAGGTCGCGAGTTCAAAGCTCTGATCGGACAAGATTTTTTTTAAATGATCGAATTTGCGGATGCAAATTTCTATCTCATCTCCCCTTAAAAATCTGAAATGCCACATTATCGGCGTTGCCCGCCCGATTCAAATTTGCCGCTAGTTACAGTCACTTATTATTGAAATAATACATACTATTTTTTCTGCCACCAAGAACAGCACGAAATATTTAATTTTTTTTTTACATTTGGCTTTTCTCATTTTAAAATCGTTGGGATAACTGCATCCATAGGCGATCAAGTAGAACTTATTTTCAGTTCATAGGAAGTAAAAGTAAAGTATGATCAAAAATTATTTTCATCTAGTGTGGCCATGGAATAGTTCCTCATTTACGAATGCAATTACGTTTATACATAATGTCAAAATTTGACGTTTGGTTTGTAAGTGAGTTATATTTGCATTCATAATTAGGAAGTATTCCATGGCCATACTAGATAAAAATACTTTTTGATCATACTATACTTTTAATCCTAGGAACTAAAAGTGTTGTTTAACAACATCTACTTTTTGTATCTATTAGTAAAGAAAACGTCAACTGCAATAACAAATGTTGGTATTATAAGAGATTACTTTTAATACCAAAATCTGTCAGTGAAGTTGACGTTTCTCTTATACTGATACAAAAAGAGTATGCTTCTAGGCAACAATTTTAGTTCCTAGGACTATAAGAGTACTTTTACCTCCTATAAACTAAAAGTAAGTTCTAATTAGTGGGCTATGGATGCGTTTATCCCAATGCAGTTTTAAATAATAAACGTCAAAAGCATTAAATCGTTTGAAATTTTGAATATTTTGTACTCTTTCTCGTTGCAGAAAAAATAGTATGTATTATTCGAATTAAATGCTGCTCTGTTTGACTCGCAATTTTTGCGTTCGCGTGGCTACTTATAATATAATTGCTTGCCACTTTTATCCTAATAAAACAGCATACTATAATCCCCAATAATACTCTTTTTTGTCATAATATAGCGAGTCCAAGCTTAGAAGGCACTCAGCAAATTCTTGAACTAATAATAGTACGCTGCAATTAGACCCAAACCTCAACATCCAAAGTAAAAGTTTCCCTCCAGCTCCAAATTGTTCTATACAGTCCACATATTGTTTGGTAAAAAGTCACACCATTTTAAGCGTCGGGTTTGGGGAGGGGGGGGGGGGGAGAAGTTAGTAAATTAGTAGTTTTTATCAGTTTTTCTTAAATATTTTGAAAACTGCGGTTTAGCGCGAAAAGTGTTATATACAAAAATAATATACATTAAATTGCGAACAAAAATGGTCCTGTGCATAATCTTGCTAAAGTGAACGGTTCCAGAGTTACGGAGGGTGTAAATGTAGACATTTTTTAGATTCTTTGGAAAAATATGACATCACATAGTTCGCACAGTATTCTAAAGACGAACAATAACAAAAATGACAGCAGAACAAAAAAATTAGTTTCCTTAGTGATGTCATATTTTTTCCAAAAAATCTAAAAAATTTCTACATTTGCACCCTCCGTAACTCTGGAACCGTTCACTTTAGCAATATTATGCACAGGACCATTTTTGTTCGCAATTTAATATAGATTATTTTTGTATATAACACTCTTCGCGCTAAACCGCACAGATTTCGAAATATTTAAGAAAAACTGATAAAAACTACTAATTTACTAACTTCTCCCCCCCCCTCCCCCAAACCCGACGCTTAAAATGGTGTACCTTTTTACCAAATAATATGTGGAATGCATAGAACAATTTGGAGTTGGAGGAAAACTTTTACTTTGGATGTTGAGGTTAAGCCGTTTTTGGACTAATTACACTGTACTATAAGAGAAATTTGAAAATATCCATGGA
>CALNHX010006381.1:0-90569 GCA_940337035.1 Agriotes lineatus
AGAGAGCACAAAAACTGGTTGTCATTCAATAATTTTATTCACTTGTCTCTCAATCCTGGTCGTTAATAACAATTGCTTATCTAAGTTATACTAAACGGAAATTGACCAAATACAATACAATAACTTCTTTTTCTAATATTTCTTATAACTAAAACGTTTTTCAAAAATACTATTTCTAAATTATTGTCCTTTCAATTCGGTTTTAAATTGTCTCATAGCGCCACTACACTTTGCTTTATTTAAATTGTCTTTTACCCTCGTAATTACACTGACTTGTTTGTTCAATCACCAATTTTGTTTCACATCCTGCTGTGTCCATTTCTTGTAATTTTCTTAACTGTTCGCTTTTCTCCAAATTTTCGAATATTGCTGTCCCATAATTATAATTGCCCTGTTCTGTTTGGTTTATGCTCGTTGGAACGTATTATCATAATTCTGCTTCAATTACCTTTATTTAAAATGCTCATAAACATATCCTATTTAATTATTCTGACATCTACGCTTCAATTAACACGCACATATTATAAACCTTTCTGTGACAGTTCTATTTATTTTTGGTTCGGCTTTAATTTTGCACAAACCTCTTATTTTTGGCTAATTTAGAATTATCGATTTCAATCTATGAAAAACGAGCTCTGCCCTTTGCTTTTTCTATTCAATTCAATTCATTACTACCAGCATTTCTTTGCAAATGTAATTACGGATTGAAATTTACGTTCAATCTTGCAGTTGCATGAACTACCCCAACTCTGTGCTATCTGACATGTTTTACTTATTTGTTGTGCTGCAAGCAGGGTTGAGTAGCGGGCTCAATATCATCTTAATAGATGAAGATGAAAGCGATGAAAGTCAGAAAAATACCAAAACTAACAGTTGGAAAATAGTCAAAGGGCACAAACGTAAACGAATACAAAAATCAAACCCCTCATTATCAACAACTGACCAACAACAATCAAATTTGCTAACAAGCAGATATGCTATATTAGCAGAAACTTCTACAAATAATACAATAACAATTAACGAACAAGAGCCAACTCCACTAATAAACAAGCCACCACCCATTTTTGTACAATGTGTGGTTAACTATGACGAAATGGTGGAAAGTCTGACTGAAGTAGCGGAAATAGAGCAATATACGACAAAGAGCCTAACTGATAATGTGGTCAAAATAAATGCAAATACTCCGGATACGTACAGAAAAATAATAAAACACATAGGTGAAAAAAATATTGTACACCATACTTACCAGATGAAACAAGACCGGCCATACAAAGTGGTATTAAAACATGTCCACCATTCTACTCCAACTGAAGAAATAACAAAAGCTCTTAAAGAAAAGGGTCATAAAGTACGAAACATCATAAATATAAAAAGCAAACGTACAAAAGGTCCACTTAATGCACAAGATGCCAAAACTACGGTCATACAAAAACATATTGCAACAGCCCATATGCGTGTGTGAGGTGTGGAAGACCCCACGACTCCAGAACTTGCAAAAACACAAGGGCACAGCTGCCACATGTGTATTACGCGAGGGATCGCACCCGGCCAACTACAAGGTATGCTCAGTATATCAAGATCTACAAAAAAAATACCAACCTAACAGTCAAACATCAGGCAGAAGACCTTCGCAAATAACAGAAAGAGATTTCTCATGCCTACGTCACCCACAAAATAACCAACAACCATATAACCAACTACACCCATCCAATTTAACCTACTCACAAACAGTATCAAATCAGCCCAACCCGAATCAAGACATGACCCTCCAGCAGTTCTTAGAAGAATTTAAATCTTTATTCAACCAACTCCTACAACAAAATAACATAATTTTACAACATGCTAAGTACCGTCATTAACAAAATAGCTCAGTAATGGCTAACTTTCTCCGATTAGCTTTATGGAACGCCAACGTACATAAGGATACCACACTATTCTGTCTATCACACGAAACACCCTGATGGTAAAGCGCACCGTGGATCAGTAATATTAACCCGCAGTTCTATTTCTCATTATGAACAACCAGAATACAAAACGGACTTCTTGCAAGCCACGACAATCCAAATTAAAAAACTCACAACCCCACTAACTGTTTCGGCCATTTACTGTCCTCCAAGACACAATTTAACACAACAAATCTTACAACCGTTCTTCGAAACTCTAGGTCCAAAATTTATAGTAGGAGGGGATTTCAATGCCAAACATATTCACTGGGGTTCGCGCTTAACAGCCACTAAAGGTAGAGTATTATTTAAACTTATTACAGATAGCAAATACAACTTCCTATCTACCGGTAATCCAACCTATTGGCCGTCTGATCCAAACAAAAGCCCCGACCTACTAGGTTTTTTCATTACAAAAGGGCTCTCATCAAACTATATGGACGTCACTCCCAATTATGATCTTATTTCTGACCACTCCCCGATAATAGCTACAATTAGCACAACTATTATTTACAAAACACCGAATCCTTCAATTAGTAATAAGAGAACTGATTGGGATATCTTTAAGGACTACATTGAACAGCATCTTAGTAAAAACGTAAGCCTAGAAACTGCAGAGGAAATAGAATACGCAACAAATCACTTCATACCAACGGTACAAGAAGCGGGATGGAACCTCCACACCGCAGCCAACAAATATAAAAGTTAGCAGCGCCAACATACCAAACGAGGTCATGGAAATTGTGAAAGAAAAAAGCTGGGCAAGGGCTAAATGGCAACACACTCAGAGCGTAGAAGACAAAAGAATGTTTAACCAATTAAATAATAAACTAAAAAATTAATTAAAATCTGTTCGGAATGAGACCTTTCAAACATACCTGAAATCAATCATTGCCCATGACAGCTCAATATGGAAAGCCACTAAGGGCATTAAACAACCAAAATTTCACATTCCACCAATACGTGATCAAGGAAGTTCATGGTTAAGAACGGATAAAGGGAAGGTAGAAGCATTTGCAGACCACCTAGCAGACGTCTTTCAACCAAATTCTAATGAAGTAGATCCGGAAATAGAAAAAGAATTAGAAACACCGCTACAAATGTCTCCACCAATACGCACGATTGCCATCAAAGAAATTGAGAATGAGATAAAATGGTTAAAAAATAAAAAAGCACCAGGACAAGACCTAATAACGACAATTGTACTAAAACAATTACCTGAACAAGGAATAAAGTTTCTACAAATCCTTTTTAATTGGATTTTCAGACTTACATACTGGCCGTTACAGTTCAAATTTGCACAGATAATACTTATCCCCAAACCTGGCAAACCCCCTAATGATATAAATTCCTATCGTCCTATTAGCCTACTCCCCATGGTGTCCAAGTTGCTTAAGAAACTAGTACTCAGACGCATTAATGAGGATTCACTACAAGAAGCATGGCTACCTAACCATCAATTTGGATTTCGGCACCAACATTCCGCAATTCAGCAATGCCACCGTCTGACAAACACAATCCAAAATGCACTACAAAATAAAACATTCTGCTCTCCCGTTTTCCTGGATGTTAGGCAGGCGTTTGACATGGTGTGGCATAGAGGACTACAATGTAAAATTAAGAAAACATTTCCCCATGAACATTACCCTCTGTTGCAATTGTACCTTACATGCAGAACTTTCCAAACAAAAATTGGCAAGGAAGTATCCCAAATCAAAGAAACAAGAGCAGGAATACCCCAGAGAAGTGTGTTGGGGCCTATGTTATACCTACTATTTACCTCCGATCTACCTACAACAGAACAAACGGAAATAGGAACATTCGCTGATCACACAACGATACTTACGTGTAACGAGAATCCGGTAGCAGCGTCAGCTGCACTACAAATGCATTTAAATCAAATTGAACAGTAGACACTTAAATGGAAAATCAAAGTAAACGAGAGTAAATCAACACACGTTACATTAACGACAAAACATCAGGAATGCTCACCTGCCACTCTTAATAATAATTACATCCTTCAGTCAACTGAAGTTGAGTGCATGGGATTGCATATTGACAGAAGATTGACATGGAAAGCTGGAAAGCCCACATTAAAAAGAAACGAAAGGAATTAAACATAAAAACGAAGAAAATGTATTGGCTTATCGCGAAAAACTCCTCATTAACATTAGCCAACAAATTGTTATTATGCAAGACCATCATTCGACCAATCTGGACCTACGGCTGTCAGCTGTGGGGATGTGCAAATAGATCTAACGTCGAAGTCATTCAACGATTCCAGTTTAGAACCATTCGCAGTATGGTAGGTGCACCTTAGTATGTGACAAATCAAACTCTCCACGCAGACCTCAACATCCCATACGTTAGCGAATTAATCAAACAGTATGCCATTACGCACCAACAACTTTAGAACTCCACCCAAATGAAACCATTGCACCGCTGGTTAATGATCTTCAACTCAGACGTCTTAAGAAGAAACAGCCAAAAGATTTAACAAATTAACAGCAGGATGACTCCACTGGGAGTCCTCCAGCCAAGCCAGCATAATACAAATCATTAGCTAATAGAATGTATTAATGTTCTGATTGCTAATTAAATAAAATTATAATAATAAAATATTTTTCTATTAAGCGTGTACTTTTTTATATATTGGCGAGGATTTAATTGTTTTATTTTGTAATGGATAGGGTACTAATTGTTAATTACATTTTGCTTTTGCCCCACGTTGCGGAGCCATTTATATTTGGAATGGTACTGTCTGACTAATTTATTGTTGTAATATGTTAATAAGGGTACCACGCAAATATTTTTTGTACTCGTGTTATCAAATCTTAGGTTGATTAAAAGTTATTTGTAAATTGATAGATACAAATAAATAGTTGTATGCCCTTTATAATATTTTATTTATCTGCAATTAATCCAATACGCTAGCTCAACTCGATAAAGCAAAGACTCGTCTCGGTTAGGTCCACCCTGAATGCATAATTTATTGAAAATTATTTAAGTACGGATCTGTCTCCGCATTAGCTTAAACGCGCACAAACAAAATTCTGATATTAGGTCAAGTGTTAACCAAGATGAACGCCGTTTGCAAGATTGCGTCTATTGACTGATAAATATCGTGAAATCGATCAAAGTCCTATCGGTAAATATTTAAATTAGGTTGTTTTCCCGGCATTAATTTGTCTTTTGTTTCAGATATTGCGGGAGCTATTTCATTTGTTTTTATAGCATCGGTTTTTGGAAAAACAACCTCAACTTTAATTATTGCAATTTCGGGCTCTATGGCCTTTAATAGATGTTTAATATGCCTGGGATCGGCTTCCTCAGGTCGTACTCTTGCTTTATGGTAAGTTTCAGGCTTCTAGCGCCAATACTTTCTTGTAAAACTAACCTGCGATTTCTGCAGTCTGCGGCAGGCTTCTCGGATGACGTCAAGTGGCCGGATCTTCTCCTGAGGTGCTGGGATTGACATGCCGGACTCCTATACGCTGGACGGACGTGCAGCAGTTAAAACCCCGGGCTCAGGAACCTCTTTCTGCCTGTGGCTCAAGATCGTAGGCTGGGATGGGTATGGCGAAGCTCTCGGAGACCGCAACGGTGGAAAATTATTTTCATATAAGGGAAATTGAAACCCACACTTCCACTTGTACCCGGGTAAATTTGCCAACACAATGGTACACTTTTTATTAACAAATTCAACTGGTTTTTACCTAAAAACTTAATTTATCTAGAGACACAAAAACTGGCTGTCATTCAAATAATTTATTCATTTGTTCACCTCCATTAACTTGTTATAAACAAAAGCTAGTTACTTTCAAATTAAATACGGATATTAACATGGTTCAAAATACTGACTTTTAACAACAATTCTACTTTAAACTAGGATTTTGTACACTAATATTAATTCTAAAATAATTGTTTACATTTATACTAATTTTGCCCGTCTATTTGTCACTGCACGTCTTTTTAATTTGCTTTTAAATATTCACCTGTCACTGCACTGACTAAAGTATTTAATTTGCGCATTTCCTGCACTGGCTTCCTTTTTGAATTCACTGTTTTCTTTTCACACATTTTTAAGTTCATATGTTGTCTCATTTTCTGCACTTCCTATAACCTTTGCCTTTTGATTCCTACGGTTTCCTTCAAATGCTTTAATGCCTCCTTTTTTATCTGCTCGTTGCATGTTCTTAAGCTTACCTATCTTTCAATTACCTTTCTTATAAAACCCTGATTGGATTTCACTATTAAACTGTTCCTGAATTCTACGCTTCATTCTTTTGCGTTTGCGATCCATCTTGTAATTATTAAATTTCATTCGGCTTGGCATTTACTTTAGCACAAACCTAATCAATTAACTGAACTTACATCCAATTTGGATCCCTGTGCGAATCGAGCTTTGCTTACTGCGTTCATTAATCAATTATTTTGCATTTACTGTCATCTCATTACAAATGTATTCATTCTGGCTAATTCAAATTTTAGCTTTGCAGTTATATAGAATATCTCACTCTGAGCTTTTATGAAATGTCCATTAATGTGGCAATGCTAACAGAGCTGAATGCTAAGGCTTAAAACCATAGCAATATATTGTTATGATATCGTATCTCAAGATTAATTATTATGTAATGATATCGTACCTAAAGGTTAAAACAATATAATTTCTAAAGAGTGAATTTTAATGTTAATACTGAGTGTTCAAATAGAAATTACATAAGGGGTGGCCATGAAAAAGTAATGTCAACAGCAAGCTTTAAAATTTTCAATCACGATATCAGCTTATAATTTTTAGGTTAGGTTTGGCGCTGGCATGTAATAAATAATTAAATTCCTTAAATCATTTTTATTCTGATTAGTACCTAATTCAATGAGTTAACTATGGTTGTGTAAGCCGATTATATACCCATTGACTAACGTTTAGACACAGCCTTTCTTAGCTCAGGCGCCAGTACCTAACCTGCAATTGTGTTGTGTTAATGGAGGTTAAGCTGCATTGTAAATAAACCAATTTTTGAAGAAATTAGCTTTTTTATTTCAATTTAGACGATAATAGTAACAACCAAGTTACGAAACTGTTAAAGAAACCATAGCAAGTAGGTAATCATGTTACGTTTCGCGTACCTCTAAATTGTTTTCGAACGTTTAATTACGTTATCAATTTGTAGGCGCTGTCACGCCACAAAAATTCGTACCAAACAAACATTTGGTGCAACGCGGAAGACAAGAAAAAGTCGACAAGTTTCGAAGAGATCCTGCTGATAAGACAGTGTCGAGCAGATGTGAAGCCGACGAATTTATTGCGCAAGCATCGCCGCGTCGCCTGATCCACGCATCCATACTCTCCGGCTCGCATTTAACTAGTATGTTTTAAACCCCACTCTAAGTTTACCAGGTCGGCCGTCCTGCATCACATAAGAGAGCGATGCCCGAGCAGAGTCCACAGACATATTTTAATCCGATCCTTAGCCAGACAGATCCAACCCGTTCCTTTCCGAATCCTAACCAGCACCTGGGGGGCTAACTTGGGCCTTTGGCCCAAGGGGCTCCATCAGTCATCACCAGTTCTGATACCTGTCCGGTAAGACCAAAGTCCTGTCCCGAACTACCTGACCAAAAACCTTCCTTGCCTATGTTAGTAAAACTGCAGAACCAATTCTATCATATTAATCCTCCAGCGCAACAGAAAATCTTGCCGCTCAAAACCCTGACCTGGATACCTGTCTGATAGCCCGTAACACCACGGTATTAATAAACAATTTCTTCCAACAGTCCGCCGTAGAAGATCCGCCAACCCGAGGTGCAAAGCGATCTAAAATTCAGTTCAATAAGTATGGGCCAGCATAGTATTTGAATTGTAAATCGAGCGAACCCCGAACACTCCAGTTTCACCGGCCAGCGATGAATGAGCGCGAGTTCCAGAAGGTCGCGCCTGAGATCGAAATTAAATTCATATCAGTAGCGCTGCGAAGCGTTCGCGTTTGTTCAGTCTAGAACCGCTGTTAATTAACCTAGAATCATTTCCGCCTTTGCCTAATCTAGTCTAAAATCTGCAACAACTCAGAAACGACGAAGTCGAAATTGAATTATGTTGTTCTAATTACAACAACCTGACTCATATGATCAGGGACGGATTGCCCATATACTCTATCAGCCAGTGCCACTCCACCCGGACGCATTTTTGTATCGAGCGACCAGTATACCGCATTCGGTTACCGTCGTAGTTACCGATGTCTCTCTTAAAACGAGCGTCCGATATCCCGATCGATTTTCGGGCTATCGTACGCTTGATACTAAACCTGCGGTTGCATGCATTTCGCCTTTTCTTATGCGTATACAACACGTTTTGTTATTAGTTTAATGTTTTAAATTTATTAATAAATTATGGAGTGGCCAGACAATTATACATACCACATTGTCAATTCCAGCGAAATCCGAACAAATTTTAACACTAAGGATGAAGTTGAGGTGAGTGAATAGAGCAAAATACGTTTTTATCTACATAACCTACAATTATTTAATGCTTTTATTACTATATGACGTTTCAAAGTGGGACTAAATTTTTAACTACATTCCAGTAAGAGCAACCCAAGCACAAGGAATTATCTAGTGTCTCGTCTAGTTTCAAAACTGCTATATGATAATTACAAGTACAACATACTGATTAGTGTTATTTGTATTAAGTAACATTTCAAAATGTTTATTAAATATTGAATATTATCATATATAACATAATAGCATTGTAATATCATTATCATTTAATAAGTCGAAGAAACGAAGATTTTCTTTCAGCCCCTGTTATTTTGATATTGATTATGAAGTCTCCAAGCTAGCTTATTATTTTTTTAAATTAGGTGTAATTGTCGTCAGCTTTGCGCTAGAGTTAATTACTTTTATCTAATACTCAATAGTAATCTTGTGTTTTACTAGTTCGTTTTCAACAAGTAAACTTAGCTATTACTAGCTTGTTTACATCATAACCCATGTTACCATGTAGATGCAAATAGCAAAGTCCACTTATGTAAACATGCACGCGTTAATCATAGACGCGCGTTCGTAGACAGCCCACGAAAATATGTCAACATTCATCCAATAGGAAGCTGAGTCGTACGCCAATTACGCGGTGATCATTGTTTATATGGGAGGACTTTGCTATTTGGATTGAACCTTACCATGGCAAGAAAACCATAAGAGTTGCCAGATTCAGCTGTTTATATGTAGCTAGCTGCTTTATAACTTTAATTGTATCCAGTGGACCACTGACACACTATACTTAAGAAACGATTTCTGTGATTTTTTATTAATTAGTACAGGGTGCTCCAGATAACTCTTTTTTATTTTTGAAATTAGGAAAACAATTTTTTAACAAAAGTTGTTTGGTGTTATTTGCTTTCAACGTGTTTATATTTTAAGGTATACAGGGTGTCTCCAAAAAGCAAGGCACGTGCAAATTTTGTTTTGTTAAATATGTTTTTGAAAAATGAGTGCATATTTTGTATGCGAAATACTATGATTCTTTCGGCATTGTTTCTTACCTATTAAAATACCTGATACTACCTGGAGATAAGCGTTAATTTTTCAAATGTCATGACACTGACAGGTAAATGACGTTACAGATTATACATACCTACATACATACCTGACATTAATGTTTAAAGTCTAATTTAGCGATTGATCTTTATTTTTTTTTAATATCCTACAAAATGACCTATTCGATGGTTGGGAGATGTAAAGTTAGAATGATAGCTCTATGAAATCAGAGGCATATGTGGCATACGTCTGAAGTAATATTTCTTTTTTAGCGATGGATTCATGATCTGGAACTAATGTCAAAAAATACATGGTATATCACTAAGACCATAAATACTCCAGCCGAAAAAGCCAGACAGCATGTGTTTAAAAGAGTATATCATTGCCAGTTTAAAACTAAAGTAAATAAATTGAAAGGAGTCAGAAAAAGGGAACATTCTTCAAGAAATACCAATTGTCCAGCAGAATTACTAGTTGTTATTAAAAAACAATTATTTCATCCTCGAACAAAACCTAAGTATATTGACAATATGCTTAAAGAGTGGCCATGTATAATTACTTTTAAAAATACTCATAACCATACAATAAATAGTGCAGCAGCTTTGACAAAAAGACCAATAGGAGAAGAAACAAAGAAAGAAATTCTTCAATTGTTTGAAAAGGGACATTCAGTTGCTTCAGCCTATAACAGCTTTTGCTTTAGCAAAATGGAAGAGCTAGGCGAAAAATATGATGAAGTTGTATGCGACAGACACTATTTTCCATCTAAAGGAGATTTTTCCAATCTGTGGAAATCTCATTTCAAATGCCAATATGGAGATAGATCAGGTGAAAGTATGTTTTTTCAGCTAGAAGAGAACCTAAAAAATTCCATTGACACAGGTTATAAGATAACCCATAACGAAGAAGACTATGCTGTTTCATTATGCACCCCAATAATGCAGCGTGCTGCAAAGCACCTAGTTTAGTCATCAGAAATATTATTCGTGGATGCTACGAGTAACTGCGACGTGCAAAACCATAAGCTGTATTTTTTTGCAACCCAATCTCCAGCAGGGGGTATACCATTAGGTTGCATAATTACAAACAGCCAGAAAGCTTCTATTTTTGATTGTGCTTTAAACGACTTCATTGAAATAATGCCTTTTAAAATTTCGCCTTCGGTCATAATGACAGATGATGATTTGGCAGAACGACATGTATTACAAAAATATTGGCCTAGATCCAGTTTACTACTTTGCAGTTTTCATGTATTAAAAGCTATATGGAGATGGTTACAGCTCGCGAAAAATGAAATTAAAAAAGAAGATAGACAATCATTGTATAAACTATTTAGAAACATTCTTATGTCAAAGACAAAAGAAAGCATGGAGAAAAACTTGTCGATATTTTACGAATGCTATAAATATCCACCATATAAAAAATACGTTGACAGTAAAATTGAGCAAATTCATGTCTGATGTTTGTATTATCGTCAATCATTGATGATACGTGGAGCTGATACAAACAACTATGTCGAAGTAATGTTTCGCCTTTTCAAAGATATCTCCCTCGAGCGAACTAAAGCATATAACCTAACACAGTTATGTGATTTTATTATTAGCAGTTTCGATAGTTACTATAAACAAAGATTGCTTGATTTGTTAATGAACAAGATAAACAAGTCAACAATAAATCGGCTATCTCTCAATGATACAGATGTGTTGCCAAATCAAATTACAGAGTTGGGAGATATGCAGTAACATGTCTTGAGCAGTTCTCATGAAGGAATGAAATATTTTATTGATATGAATTGCAATATATGTTCTTGCCCTGTAGGTGTCACTGGAAAAATATGCAAGCATCAATCTGCAATAATAAAAGAATTTAATATAACCAACGCTTGCAATACATTGTCACTCGAAAGTAGGAAAATTTTATACATTATCGCTACTGGGAAAGAACCTTCGGAAAACATGTTGTTACCTCTTAAACTCGTCGAGTGTACTGAAATTAGTGAAAATGATTTACCCAGGCTCATTCAGGAATCCACAAATATCGGCGACAGTAAAAGTATTGTGTCCACAAATAGCGAACAATGTATAGACTCTCCTGAAAACAGCAGTAATGATGTTAAAAAAGATTGGTGCGAATTTATTTCAAAATTTAATGAAGATGTCATAAAAAATTTGGAAGCTGATCCAATAGGGTTTAGCCCAGCCATTGAAAAATTTATGAAAAATTATCACTTATAATACCATGAGTAGTCAAAGCTATGTCGACTATTTTTGCGGTGGTGTCACGAATGTCCATTGCGCTTTGGTACGATTAGGACGAGTGCGCTAGCACGAGTCCTAATCCCAAGCGCAATGGACATGAGTAGTGATACCGCCGCAAAAATTATCTACTTAACTTTGACTAAGAATGGTATTCGAGGGACTATTTAATGAACCAAACTACCTTTTCAAATTAGTTTTCAGTAAATCTAGCAACAAACTACACAATTTCTATAGTAACAGAACATTAATATTGACTTTTTCTCTTAAAAATCACATTTGTTTAAAATAGTCACTTGAATACCTTCTAGGAAGATATATCCACTGATATTTTTTTGATTGGTCAAGAAACGTCAAAATTCTGAATTTTTATTGGTCACTTTTTGACAGATGGCAGGTGAATTGAATAGTCAGAAAAATATAAATAGTAGTTCAACTCTTATGAGTGGCTTACACAGAGCTTTTAAATTTGATCACTTGCCGCGGTGCTTGACAGTAGGTGCAAAGAAAATTACAAGAAAAGGAAAAAAAATTGCAGTTCAGCCGACTTCTGTGTCTCGGAGAAAAGTGAAAATAACAGGTAGAAGATCAATCCAGGCAGGAAGAAAAGTGGGAAGCCTTAGAGTAAAGAAGTCTAAAGCTCCCCATTCTCTTAATATTTGTGTAAATAACAATGTTGGACTCGGTGAGAATAAATTTGTGAAATAAATCTTATCGTAATTACAATAATTACACTGTATATTTCCGATTTTGTATCCGCTACGCACTTTTTATATTTACATTTTTAAATTTATTTTGTAATATAAATATTTATAAAGAAGTAAAGCTTTTTTCCAGCTATACGTATAGTTCGTGATTTACTATTGTTTTATTCACTTATAAATCCTATTTTGAGCCATACGTCGCCATTCGTAAAGCGGTGTATAGACCAAGATTCCAACCTAATCGAGCGTACGGTAGTCCGAGTGATTTTCGGACTACTGTGCGCTCGATACGTGCCGAGGTCGGGCATTCCAAATGCGGTTTACTGGTCGCTCGATACAAAAATGCCACCCGGACCGCCCCAGATAGCAGAACAATTTAGGTTATCATCATAATTGGTTTTATTTTCTTTCTTGTGTAAATAATTTTAGGAAACATTTTTATTGGTTTTTGTACAATAGTTAAAGAAAATAAATATCTGTTTTTGACTCGAGCTTATTTCTTACTTCAGCTGTTTACAAACCTTAGACCAGAGCTATCCACAAGTGGTAAAATTAACGTAAAGTACTCAGAAGTTGATCTTGAGTGTAAAATCAAGTTGCATAGATTAGTAATCGTTACAATTCTTCAAATTGGAAATGATATTTTTATTTTACATACAGGGAAATATAGATACAAACTAACCAAGCTGTTAAAAATGGTCACCGCTTTCTTGAAGACACAAATTTATTCGTCTTTTCATACTATTATAAGCATTTGAGGAGTTACATTGGCATACTGCTCAATAATCCTGTTTTGCAGTTCCTCGATATTATAGATAGGGGTCTTATATACATTATTTTGCAGAAAAGTGAATATAATGTAATCTAAAATAGTCAAGTCTGGTGATGTAGGTGGAAATTCTGGATTTAAACGTGAACTAATTATTCGATCGTCAAAAAATTCACGAATGTAATTAATGGTCTCTTCAGCGGTGTGGGCAGTCGCACCATCCTGTTGGAATTAGCCTTGCTGGAGCTCATCCTTATGAAACTGATTAATAAATTCATTTATAATATTCCAGTATCTCTGAGCAGTAACAGTTTCGTGGAAAAATATGTGTCAGATAATGCGTCTTCGAGCCACAGTAATGCAAATACCAACTTTTAACAAGGAAAGGGGTGATTCGTAAAAAGTATGAGCATTTTTAGAACTACATAACCTCATATTTTGTGAATTTATATACTCCGAAACGGTGTAGCAAGCCTCGTCAGCGGAAACGTTAAATTTAACAATTCGTCATTATTAAATTTTTGCTGAAACCACTGGCATAAAAAATTCGCCTATTGTAATCTGCTGGCAGCAATTCATGTAAGGCAAGTATTTGGTAAAGGGAATAGCGTTAAATCTTTTTGGCAATAGTATGGTAAGCTCCTAACGGTATTCCAGTCTGTTGCGAAAGTCTACGTAGTGATGTAGTGGATTGCTCTTAGATATGTTAACAAAACTTCGGAGGTGACAACGTTTCGCCATACTTTTCACAAATTCCACCTCTAGATGTTGCTCAGAGTCAGAGTCCATTCCCGAAAATGTGCCCAGATGTGATTCTGACCTCAAGTAACTGCAAAACGGTCTTTTAGTTTGAGTATAGGCCGGTGGCGCTGGGATCGCTTCTAAACTAGAGATCCTGTATATAGTGGTTACTAAGAGTTGGGCAAACAGCGAGATACATTTTGATTGATTTGGATCACTTTTTACAAGGCATGTATGATAAATATTGCCTTTTTACATATTTTGTAACATGTTACGACCGATAGTTTCACACATGCAAATATAAATTGTTACTAAATTGATCGTATATTCCTAATCATCGGTTCTAGAATTCCTAAGAATGCCCAATGCTCTGAAAACTCTCTCTTCAAGAGCAAGTTAGCCAGATTGGTTTCCATAACCTCTTTGTTCGACATATGTCAACTATCTAATTTGTATCAAAAATGTATGTCAAATCAGGCTGTTTTCCCAACTCTTAGTAAACTATATACAGGATCTCTATTCTAAACTAGGCAGTATACATAAGGTAACACACACGATCATTGAAAATGAACAGGGTTATGCAACACATGTTACACATTTGAAACATTTGTGTTTGGAAGGCTACTATAACCGTGTTATTCAAAAAGTACTTCATCTAATGCACACGGTTTTATAAAAGTTGCCCGATATTTCTGTAATTTTGCATGGGGCCATAATATTGGTTGCACAGCCCTGTTCATTTTCAATGATTCCTTGTGTATATTATGACTTCCAAAATTGCGGCAACTTCGTCTTTGACCTGCAGACGTTGATAGCTTAGTTTATTTGATATTTTAGATCACAAATAGAAATCGGGAGATATAATTTATTATTTATTTTTGAGCACTGTTTAATAGCGTAATAAGCATTAACTATCGTGTGTTTTGTTTTTGCATAACTTCCTAGGAATTACGCGTGCAGGGAGTAAGAAGGTATGTCCCATTTTCGTTACATTTGGAAATGTCCTTTTGTTTTTGAGCTACAGTCAAAAAGCGATATGCTTGCGACTATAACTATGGCATTATGTTTACGTGTTTTTAATGTAAGCAGTTCAAACTACGTTTTGCAAAAAACAAGCGTTTGACATCACTTTTATTCTGTTTGTTTTTTAAAACAAGTACATTTTATGCTAGTTTTTTTCGATGCAGCTGCAACGTTCGTTTTTTAATAAAACTATGAAATTTGTTGGACGAAAGTAGAATAGCTATGTCTACTAAATTGTTTATTATACTTTTTATATTTTAAAACAGTTATGGAATTGAAATTCAAATATCTATCAGTATCAGTCTTCCTTTCTATACCAATTGATATGTATCGTTCTATTAGGGTTTCGAATTAAAGTTAAATCTAGAAAATTTATTGAATTGTGGTTTGTTTTTCAATAGTGAATTTTAATCTTGGAGGAATATTGTTGTAAGGGTTATGTTTTGAGAGGTGGCAGCAATAATTATGACATCAACAAATCTTTGGTAAAAGGTTATACGTTGTTTAAAATACTTTCTTCAATTTTTTGCATCACAAGATGTGCAATTGTACTAGAGAGAGGTGGGCCCATTGCTACACCGAGTTTTTGCTCACATATTTGGTTGGAAGTAGTTACAATCAAGAGTGTATTTAACTACATTTATAATAGTAATCTGTATACCAAGGCATTGCCGTTTAACTTTTTATCACAAATGTGGATTTAGTTGCCGAGGCTCATTAGGTCAAGGCAAATAAGCCACATGACGGATAAAAAGGAACTTCAGTGCCAAGGGGTACATTATGTTTTTCTTTAAATTGAGGAATCGTGAAACTACAACATTTTCACCAACTTTTGTAGGTGATGTTGATATCGGTTGACGGAAATTCAAACGTATGAATAATATATTGGTGGCACTGTAAGTTTATGCCAAATTCGAGGTTAGCAGGTTAGGTTTTCCGTCCGTTTGGACACAGACTAATGGAAAACCTAACCTACTAACCACAAATTTGACATAGACGTACAGTGCCACCCAGTGGCGTAACTAAGATTGTGCTCTGGGGGGTGTTCTGGGAGAGTGATCAACTTTACAATAAGAATTTTAAAAAAATGAGTGTAGGTACCATAAAGTATAGTTGATTTTATTTCTACAGCACTTGCGGTAGGCCTTGATTTAACTTCTTGTCAGTATAGACCGCCTAGTTACATTTAAGAATTTATTTTTTGCTTATTAACCAAAAGAAGTCAGAAATAATTATTTGTTAAATAAATAACAACTTGGATTTGTAATGCAGCATACCGTATGAATGGTTCATTTAATTTAAATAATATCCAGATATCTAATGTATATCATGTGATGTAACAGTTGTATGTTTTAACTAGTGGGGTTGTAAGGGCAACCAGACAGAGGGTTGTTTATATTTAGTAGTACTAAAATAACTTGAATTGATAATCTACGAGAAATAGTCACGTTAAGGGTTAAATTCCCATTAATTGTGAAAAATAATAATAATTGATGATTTGATACGTAGTAGCAATATAGTATTCTCTACGATCAAATTTGACTTTAAGTCACAAATATTATACAAATATAAAATTCGAGACTGTTTGATTCCATTTAACGTGGTATATTACTACGAAGCCAATAAAACCAGCGAAAGCCAGTGTTATGGTATGCTGTTGAACTGTCTATCCACATAATAGATGTTTCAAAGAGCTACAACGAGCGTTCATTTGGGCGGGAACAACCCAGGCAGGTGTTTTCTGACTAGAATTTATCCAGTTAGAAGCTAAGGTAGAGCATTCAGGTTCAAGAGAGACAATCAGAAGGTTAGTGCCCTTTTCTTACGAAATATTAAGAAGTATACAGCAAGTTTGGTGCGGCAAATCATTAAGATAATTGTAATTGTATTTAGAAATTAATTTAGAACTATGTTTCTAATATTAATAGTGATTCGAGTACTCGACGTTTTTTGACAATTCTATTTTGAAATTTACTTCTTGGAATTAGGTTATTTTTAGAATTTTCATATAAATCAAGTTTGGAAATATTTAATATTTAATTAAATTGTTTTTGACAATTTGTATTTTATTTTGTAATGTCAGATCAAACTTCAATGTGCTACTAACAAACTGAAGTACCTGAAACGTGTATTTGATTCATAAAGTCAAATAGTTATTATATTTTAAAAGTAATTCAGTCTTTAACTGCAAGATAAAGTTGTTAGTTGAAGATTAACCCATTCAGCTGGGATTTATGAGTCCCATTGCTTGTAAAACTGACTAGTCGAGGTTTCAAAACAATAATCGCATGACATAATTTTAAATGTCAAATTGATTTATGAGATACGTCAATTACTAGTCATTACATTAAGAAGTAGGGTAAGTACATAAGTGAGCTATACCTGATAGTGCTTCTTTTTGATAATTATAAAAAAGGTATATTTAATTTGATATGTAATAGTGCTCCAAACAGGGAGCTATTACATTTTGACTTACACTTTGGGATTTGATATTAATTGTAATAACACCGCGAGAAAGAGTTATATTACAGCTTGCTTGCAAAACAAAATTCGAAGATAATACATGTCTTTGCAATAACTCTATAACCTATGAAAATGTTAAATGATATTTTGACTGTAGAAAATTAGTTAAATCACGGCCTACTGCAAGTCCTTTAGAAATGAAAGCAACTATACTGTTTATTTATAGACAATAAAATCATTACAATTGAAATACAACTTATAGTAGTAATTCAAGTTCTCTTCGCTTTTTTTTGCTAACTCGTTTATAATTTCATCTACGTTCACTTGCAGTTCTCTGTGAATGGAGAGCATTGCCAATCCATTCGGTCTATATTGCGCTGTTGTATTTCGGAGATATGTTTTAATTATTTTTAAGGTGGAGAATGATCTTTCAGCTGTTGCAGTTGACACAGGAATCGTTGCAAGAATTTGCAACAACTTGAATATGCTTGGAAACATGTCCTTATTGCACGTAGCTAGCGCATCCATTGCTGTCTTATAGAAGATTTTGTACATTTTGGCAATTTGAACTTAGCAATCACGTCCGAAGGAGGTTCGTTCAGATCGGATTTAAAAAATGGTCGAGTCCGAATTCCGAATGTAATAATTGATATTCAATTATTATACCTAAAATGTAATTTTAGATTTTTTTGTTTAAGACCATTTTAGTTATTCCTGAAGCCTCTGGGGACTATTCCGACAAGCATATCCCCCCCCATAGTTACGCCACTGGTGCCACCACTGGCCAACGTTAGAGTTCCTATATAGTACTACGCAAATGTCAGAGGCCATTACTGATCCAAACATAAATGATAGCATACAAGGCCGGAGTTGTTTAGTATGTGTCAACTATGAATTTAATTACTTGTTACCTTGACAATGTCAAAACATGGTTAATTTAACGCTTTTATGAAAACTACACTGATAGGTAGCTACTTGGTATCCTATATAAGTTTGTTTGTTTGTTTGTTAATGGACAAGGTCTAGGCATGCAGAGTACCAGGTACCTTAGACACCGACTGCTTTGGTCATATGGTCAAAGTCCTACTTCGAATTTTGCCGAGACTAAGGAGTTCCAACCCTAGCAAGGGATCTTTTACATGCTACACGTCGTAGTGACCTGGGACCCATGGCTTTACATCACTTCCGAATGATGGCATTCTGTAGAGGCTTTCATCTGCATTTTTTATTTTTGAAAACCTCACCGGGACCGGGAAGCATTTTTGTATCGAGCGACCAGTAAACCGCATTTGGAATGCCCGACCTCGGCACGTATCGAGCGCACAGTAGTCCGAAAATCACTCGGACTACCGTACGCTCGATTAGGTTGGAATCTTGGTCTATACACCGCTTTACGAATGGCGACGTATGGCTCAAAATAGAATTTATAAGTGAATAAAACAATAGTAAATCACGAACTATACGTATAGCTGGAAAAAAACTTTACTTCTTTATAAATATTTATATTACAAAATAAATTTAAAAATGTAAATATAAAAAGTGCGTAGCGGATACAAAATCGGAAATATACAGTGTAATTATTGTAATTACGATAAGATTTATTTCACAAATTTATTCTCACCGAGTCCAACATTGTTATTTACACAAATATTAAGAGAATGGGGAGCTTTAGACTTCTTTACTCTAAGGCTTCCCACTTTTCTTCCTGCCTGGATTGATCTTCTACCTGTTATTTTCACTTTTCTCCGAGACACAGAAGTCGGCTGAACTGCAATTTTTTTTCCTTTTCTTGTAATTTTCTTTGCACCTACTGTCAAGCACCGCGGCAAGTGATCAAATTTAAAAGCTCTGTGTAAGCCACTCATAAGAGTTGAACTACTATTTATATTTTTCTGATAATTTTTCATAAATTTTTCAATGGCTGGGCTAAACCCTATTGGATCAGCTTCCAAATTTTTTATGACATCTTCATTAAATTTTGAAATAAATTCGCACCAATCTTTTTTAACATCATTACTGCTGTTTTCAGGAGAGTCTATACATTGTTCGCTATTTGTGGACACAATACTTTTACTGTCGCCGATATTTGTGGATTCCTGAATGAGCCTGGGTAAATCATTTTCACTAATTTCAGTAAAGTCGACGAGTTTAAGAGGTAACAACATGTTTTCCGAAGGTTCTTTCCCAGTAGCGATAATGTATAAAATTTTCCTACTTTCGAGTGACAATGTATTGCAAGCGTTGGTTATATTAAATTCTTTTATTATTGCAGATTGATGCTTGCATATTTTTCCAGTGACACCTACAGGGCAGGAACATATATTGCAATTCATATCAATAAAATATTTCATTCCTTCATGAGAACTGCTCAAGACATGGTACTGCATTTCTCCCAACTCTGTGATTTGATTTGGCAACACATCTGTATCATTGGGAGATAGCCGATTTATTGTTGACTTGTTTATCTTGTTCATTAACAAATCAAGCAATCTTTGTTTATAGTAACTATCGAAACTGCTAATAATAAAATCACATAACTGTGTTAGGTTATATGCTTTAGTTCGCTCGAGGGAGATATCTTTGAAAAGGCGAAACATTACTTCGACATAGTTGTTTGTATCAGCTCCACGTATCATCAATGATTGACGATAATACAAACATCAGACATGAATTTGCTCAATTTTACTGTCAACGTATTTTTTATATGGTGGATATTTATAGCATTCGTAAAATATCGAAAAGTTTTTCTCCATGCTTTCTTTTGTCTTTGACATAAGAATGTTTCTAAATAGTTTATACAATGATTGTCTATCTTCTTTTTTAATTTCATTTTTCGCGAGCTGTAACCATCTCCATATAGCTTTTAATACATGAAAACTGCAAAGTAGTAAACTGGATCTAGGCCAATATTTTTGTAATACATGTCGTTCTGCCAAATCATCATCTGTCATTATGACCGAAGGCGAAATTTTAAAAGGCATTATTTCAATCAAGTCGTTTGAAGCACAATCAAAAATAGAAGCTTTCTGGCTGTTTGTAATTATGCAACCTAATGGTATACCCTCTGCTGGAGATTGGGTTGCAAAAAAATACAGCTTATGGTTTTGCACGTCGCAGTTACTCGTAGCATCCACGAATAATATTTCTGATGACTAAACTAGGTGCTTTGCAGCACGCTGCATTATTGGGGTGCATAATGAAACAGCATAGTCTTCTTCGTTATGGGTTATCTTATAAACTGTGTCAATGGAATTTTTTAGGTTCTCTTCTAGCTGAAAAAACATACTTTCACCTGATCTATCTCCATATTGGCATTTTAAATGAGATTTCCACAGATTGGAAAAATCTCCTTTAGATGGAAAATAGTGTCTGTCGCATACAACTTCATCATATTTTTCGCCTAGCTCTTCCATTTTGCTAAAGCAAAAGCTGTTATAGGCTGAAGCAACTGAATGTCCCTTTTCAAACAATTGAAGAATTTCTTTCTTTGTTTCTTCCCCTATTGGCCTTTTTGTCAAAGCTGCTGCACTATTTATTGTATGGTTATGAGTATTTTTAAAAGTAATTATACATGGCCACTCTTTAAGCATATTGTCAATATACTTAGGTTTTGTTCGAGGATGAAATAATTGTTTTTTAATAACAACTAGTAATTCTGCTGGACAATTGGTATTTCTTGAAGAATGTTCCCTTTTTCTGACTCCTTTCAATTTATTTACTTTAGTTTTAAACTGGCAATGATATACTCTTTTAAACACATGCTGTCTGGCTTTTTCGGCTGGAGTATTTATGGTCTTAGTGATATACCATGTATTTTTTGACATTAGTTCCAGATCATGAATCCATCGCTAAAAAGAAATATTACTTCAGACGTATGCCACATATGCCTCTGATTTCATAGAACTATCATTCTAACTTTACATCTCCCAACCATCGAATAGGTCATTTTGTAGAATATTAAAAAAAAATAAAGATCAATCGCTAAATTAGACTTTAAACATTAGTGTCAGGTATGTATGTAGGTATGTATAATCTGTAACGTCATTTACCTGTCAGTGTCATGACATTTGAAAAATTAACGCTTATCTCCAGGTAGTATCAGGTATTTTAATAGGTAAGAAACAATGCCGAAAAAATCATAGTATTTCGCATACAAAATATGCACTCATTTTTCAAAAACATATTTAACAAAACAAAATTTGCACGTGCCTTGCTTTTTGGAGACACCCTGTATACCTTAAAATATAAACACGTTGAAAGCAAATAACACCAAACAACTTTTGTTAAAAAATTGTTTTCCTAATTTCAAAAATAAAAAAGAGTTATCTGGAGCACCCTGTACTAATTAAAAAAAAATCACAGAAATCGTTTCTTAAGTATAGTGTGTCAGTGGTCCATTGGATAGAATTAAAGTTATAAAGCGGCTAGCTACATATAAACAGCTGAATCTGGCAACTCTTATGGTTTTCTTGCCATGGTAAGGTTCAATCCAAATAGCAAAGTCCTCCCATATAAACAATGATTACCGCGTAATTGGCGTACGACTCAGCTTCCTATTGGATGAATGTTGACATATTTTCGTGGGCTGTCTACGAACGCGCGTCTATGATTAACGCGTGCATGTTTACATAAGTGGACTTTGCTATTTGGATCTACATGGTAACATGGGTTATGATGTAAACAAGCTAGTAATAGCTAAGTTTACTTGTTGAAAACGAACTAGTAAAACACAAGATTACTATTGAGTATTAGATAATAGTATATTATTATATGAGCGATTATGACAGCCATTATTCACGAAGATGACATTTGCGCCACAAGCCGAAGGCGCGTGGCGCAAGTCATCTGAGTGAATAATGGCCATAATCGCGAATATAATACGATATTTTATCTACTCCTATGCAATAGGAACCTTGTGTTCATATTTCAGAATTATGACATTTGTGACAGCTGTTAACTTCAAAAGTCATTTAATAATAAGAATGAATTTTGTGATTGGCTACAACCTATTGAATAATGAAAATAGAATTTTCTGATTGGTTGCAAATTGCAAACTATTGAATAATGAAAATAGAATTTTCTGATTGGTTGCAATTTGCAAACTATTGAATAATGAAAATAGAATTTTATGATTGGCTGCAAACCGTGAATTATGAATCATAATTCATGGCCATTGTGCAGTAGGAGTAGATAATAGTATATTATTATATGAGCGATTATGACAGCCATTATTCACGAAGATGACATTTGCGCCACAAGCCGAAGGCGCGTGGCGCAAGTCATCTGAGTGAATAATGGCCATAATCGCGAATATAATACGATATTTTATCTACTCCTATGCAATAGGAGCCGTGTGTTCATATTTCAGAATTATGACATTTGTGACAGCTGTTAACTTCAAAAGTCATTTAATAATAAGAATGAATTTTGTGATTGGCTACAACCTATTGAATAATGAAAATAGAATTTTCTGATTGGTTGCAATTTGCAAACTATTGAATAATGAAAATAGAATTTTATGATTGGCTGCAAACCGTGAATTATGAATCATAATTCATGGCCATTGTGCAGTAGGAGTAGATAATAGTATATTATTATATGAGCGATTATGACAGCCATTATTCACGAAGATGACATTTGCGCCACAAGCCGAAGGCGCGTGGCGCAAGTCATCTGAGTGAATAATGGCCATAATCGCGAATATAATACGATATTTTATCTACTCCTGTGCAATAGGAACCTTGTGTTCATATTTCCGAATTATGACATTTGTGACAGCTGTTAACTTCAAAAGTCATTTAATAATAAGAATGAATTTTGTGATTGGCTACAACCTATTGAATAATGAAAATAGAATTTTCTGATTGGTTGCAATTTGCAAACTATTGAATAATGAAAATAGAATTTTATGATTGGCTGCAAACCGTGAATTATGAGTCATAATTCATGGCCATTGTGCAGTAGGAGTAGATAATATTATATTATTATATGAGCGATTATGACAGCCATTATTCACGAAGATGACATTTGCGCCACAAGCCGAAGGCGCGTGGCGCAAGTCATCTGAGTGAATAATGGCCATAATCGCGAATATAATACGATATTTTATCTACTCCTGTGCAATAGGAACCTTGTGTTCATATTTCCGAATTATGACATTTGTGACAGCTGTTAACTTCAAAAGTCATTTAATAATAAGAATGAATTTTGTGATTGGCTACAACCTATTGAATAATGAAAATAGAATTTTCTGATTGGTTGCAATTTGCAAACTATTGAATAATGAAAATAGAATTTTATGATTGGCTGCAAACCGTGAATTATGAATCATAATTCATGGCCATTGTGCAGTAGGAGTAGATAATAGTATATTATTATATGAGCGATTATGACAGCCATTATTCACGAAGATGACATTTGCGCCACAAGCCGAAGGCGCGTGGCGCAAGTCATCTGAGTGAATAATGGCCATAATCGCGAATATAATACGATATTTTATCTACTCCTATGCAATAGGAGCCGTGTGTTCATATTTCAGAATTATGACATTTGTGACAGCTGTTAACTTCAAAAGTCATTTAATAATAAGAATGAATTTTGTGATTGGCTACAACCTATTGAATAATGAAAATAGAATTTTCTGATTGGTTGCAATTTGCAAACTATTGAATAATGAAGATAGAATTTTATGATTGGCTGCAAACCGTGAATTATGAATCATAATTCATGGCCATTGTGCAGTAGGAGTAGATAATAGTATATTATTATATGAGCGATTATGACAGCCATTATTCACGAAGATGACATTTGCGCCACAAGCCGAAGGCGCGTGGCGCAAGTCATCTGAGTGAATAATGGCCATAATCGCGAATATAATACGATATTTTATCTACTCCTGTGCAATAGGAACCTTGTGTTCATATTTCCGAATTATGACATTTGTGACAGCTGTTAACTTCAAAAGTCATTTAATAATAATAATGAATTTTGTGATTGGCTACAACCTATTGAATAATGAAAATAGAATTTTCTGATTGGTTGCAATTTGCAAACTATTGAATAATGAAAATAGAATTTTATGATTGGCTGCAAACCGTGAATTATGAATCATAATTCATGGCCATTGTGCAGTAGGAGTAGATAATAGTATATTATTATATGAGCGATTATGACAGCCATTATTCACGAAGATGACATTTGCGCCACAAGCCGAAGGCGCGTGGCGCAAGTCATCTGAGTGAATAATGGCCATAATCGCGAATATAATACGATATTTTATCTACTCCTGTGCAATAGGAACCTTGTGTTCATATTTCCGAATTATGACATTTGTGACAGCTGTTAACTTCAAAAGTCATTTAATAATAATAATGAATTTTGTGATTGGCTACAACCTATTGAATAATGAAAATAGAATTTTCTGATTGGTTGCAATTTGCAAACTATTGAATAATGAAAATAGAATTTTATGATTGGCTGCAAACCGTGAATTATGAATCATAATTCATGGCCATTGTGCAGTAGGAGTAGATAATAGTATATTATTATATGAGCGATTATGACAGCCATTATTCACGAAGATGACATTTGCGCCACAAGCCGAAGGCGCGTGGCGCAAGTCATCTGAGTGAATAATGGCCATAATCGCGAATATAATACGATATTTTATCTACTCCTGTGCAATAGGAACCTTGTGTTCATATTTCCGAATTATGACATTTGTGACAGCTGTTAACTTCAAAAGTCATTTAATAATAATAATGAATTTTGTGATTGGCTACAACCTATTGAATAATGAAAATAGAATTTTCTGATTGGTTGCAATTTGCAAACTATTGAATAATGAAAATAGAATTTTATGATTGGCTGCAAACCGTGAATTATGAATCATAATTCATGGCCATTGTGCAGTAGGAGTAGATAATAGTATATTATTATATGAGCGATTATGACAGCCATTATTCACGAAGATGACATTTGCGCCACAAGCCGAAGGCGCGTGGCGCAAGTCATCTGAGTGAATAATGGCCATAATCGCGAATATAATACGATATTTTATCTACTCCTGTGCAATAGGAACCTTGTGTTCATATTTCCGAATTATGACATTTGTGACAGCTGTTAACTTCAAAAGTCATTTAATAATAATAATGAATTTTGTGATTGGCTACAACCTATTGAATAATGAAAATAGAATTTTCTGATTGGTTGCAATTTGCAAACTATTGAATAATGAAAATAGAATTTTATGATTGGCTGCAAACCGTGAATTATGAATCATAATTCATGGCCATTGTGCAGTAGGAGTAGATAATAGTATATTATTATATGAGCGATTATGACAGCCATTATTCACGAAGATGACATTTGCGCCACAAGCCGAAGGCGCGTGGCGCAAGTCATCTGAGTGAATAATGGCCATAATCGCGAATATAATACGATATTTTATCTACTCCTGTGCAATAGGAACCTTGTGTTCATATTTCCGAATTATGACATTTGTGACAGCTGTTAACTTCAAAAGTCATTTAATAATAATAATGAATTTTGTGATTGGCTACAACCTATTGAATAATGAAAATAGAATTTTCTGATTGGTTGCAATTTGCAAACTATTGAATAATGAAAATAGAATTTTATGATTGGCTGCAAACCGTGAATTATGAATCATAATTCATGGCCATTGTGCAGTAGGAGTAGATAATAGTATATTATTATATGAGCGATTATGACAGCCATTATTCACGAAGATGACATTTGCGCCACAAGCCGAAGGCGCGTGGCGCAAGTCATCTGAGTGAATAATGGCCATAATCGCGAATATAATACGATATTTTATCTACTCCTGTGCAATAGGAACCTTGTGTTCATATTTCAGAATTATGACATTTGTGACAGCTGTTAACTTCAAAAGTCATTTAATAATAAGAATGAATTTTGTGATTGGCTGCAACCTATTGAATAATGAAAATAGAATTTTCTGATTGGTTGCAATTTGCAAACTATTGAATAATGAAAATAGAATTTTATGATTGGCTGCAAACCGTGAATTATGAATCATAATTCATGGCCATTGTGCAGTAGGAGTAGATAATAGTATATTATTATATGAGCGATTATGACAGCCATTATTCACGAAGATGACATTTGCGCCACAAGCCGAAGGCGCGTGGCGCAAGTCATCTGAGTGAATAATGGCCATAATCGCGAATATAATACGATATTTTATCTACTCCTATGCAATAGGAGCCGTGTGTTCATATTTCAGAATTATGACATTTGTGACAGCTGTTAACTTCAAAAGTCATTTAATAATAAGAATGAATTTTGTGATTGGCTACAACCTATTGAATAATGAAAATAGAATTTTCTGATTGGTTGCAATTTGCAAACTATTGAATAATGAAAATAGAATTTATGATTGGCTGCAAACCGTGAATTATGAGTCATAATTCATGGCCATTGTGCAGTAGGAGTAGATAATATTATATTATTATATGAGCGATAATGGCCATAATCGCGAATATAATACGATATTTTATCTACTCCTGTGCAATAGGAACCTTGTGTTCATATTTCCGAATTATGACATTTGTGACAGCTGTTAACTTCAAAAGTCATTTAATAATAAGAATGAATTTTGTGATTGGCTACAACCTATTGAATAATGAAAATAGAATTTTCTGATTGGTTGCAATTTGCAAACTATTGAATAATGAAAATAGAATTTTATGATTGGCTGCAAACCGTGAATTATGAATCATAATTCATGGCCATTGTGCAGTAGGAGTAGATAAAAGTAATTAACTCTAGCGCAAAGCAGACGACAATTACACCTAATTTAAAAAAATAATAAGCTAGCTTGGACTGAAAGGGGCTGAAAGAAAATATTCGTTTCTTCGACTTATTAAATGATAATGATATTACAATGCTATTATGTTATATATGATAATATTCAATATTTAATAAACATTTTGTAATGTTACTTAATACAAATAACACTAATCAGTTGTACTTGTAATTATCATATAGCCGTTTTGAAACTAGACGAGACACTAGATTTTAAAATATTAGATAATTCCTTGTGCTTGGGTTGCTCTTACTGGAATGTAGTTAAAAATTTAGTCCCACTTTGAAACGTCATATAGTAGAAAGCATTAAATAATTGTAGGTTATGTAGATAAAAACGTATTTTGCTCTATTCACTCACCTCAACTTCATCCTTAGTGTTAAAATTTGTTCGGATTTCGCTGGAATTGACAATGTGGTATGTATAATTGTCTGGCCACTCCATAATTTATTAATAAATTTAAAACATTAAACTAATAACAAAACGTGTTGTATACGCATAAGAAAAGGCGAAATGCATGCAACCGCAGGTTTAGTATCAAGCGTACGATAGCCCGAAAATCGATCGGGATATCGGACGCTCGTTTTGAGAGAGACATCGGTAACTACGACGTTAACCGAATGCGGTATACTGGCGACCGGGAATCGAACTCGCGACCCTTAGATCAGTAGTCAGAATGCTTACCACTGAGCTACCGACCCCAGCCTATATAAGTAATCTTTGATAGAAAGTTGAGACAACGTAAACGAAATAGGTACAGCACTGGATTTTAGTTTTCGTTTGCCACTCAGACGCACTTTTTCCCACATCAAAGTTGATTTCACATAGTCTGATTCTACTTGTGAGTGTTCGGTTTATTCTGTTTATATTTTTGAGCTATTCTGCTCGTTGCTTCTCGTTTTTGGGAATTTGTGTCAATGGATATAAAGCCTCGTTCGAATCTATTTTTGAAGCAAAAAATGCAACAGCCCGCCATTTCAAAAATTGTAGAAAAATAATCATTTGGGTAACTAATTTTTAAGTAAATTCCATATACATACTTATAACTCTGCAAGATATGCTATTTAAAGCACTATTGTCAGGTAGAAATGGAACACATACATATTAATACATTTGCATCAGTGTTAGGCCTAAAGCAGAGACAATAACTAAAGGAGACCAGACAGCTATATGGGACTAACAGAGATAGGCATAAATATTTAAGTGCGTCATTCATAGATGACAAAACGAACTAAAAATGTCTACAGTGCCTTTATATAGACAGTGGCGACAATACAGCTAAGCCACACCCCCGCCGCCATATTTAGGCAAATTTCTAAAGGGTGTTCATTTAAATCCGTAATCAGAGTCGACTGTGATATGTGCTTTACGTTTGGCAGTACTGAAAACATTCGAGATTTGCAGGTTAAGATTTGCGTCAGTCTGTGTCAAATAATAAACAAAACCTAACCTTTTAATCTCGAATTTGACATAGACTGACAATACACTTCAGTACTGCCAAAAGTATAACAGGTATCACAGGCGATTTAGCCTATACATGGCCGCTAAAACCACGTGATCTAGGGAGCCAATCAAAAATAGGACACCCTATTGTCGCCACTGTGTATATAAAGGCACTGTAAAATTGTCGATAAAGTAGATGTAGATTTCAAGCAATTAATTAGTTAGTGAAAATTGCCACAGATGGCGCAATATTCGAAATAAAAATTTTGTGAAAGCCGCAATTTTTAAATCACGTATTCTGGAACAAATGATTTTTTTTAAATGAAATAATAGATAAATCATAGCAACTAAACAATGGTATTTACAACAAATTTTGTCTACAACAAGTTAATTATTCATTCAAATGATTTAAAATTGTATTTGACCAGAGACAATCTAGTTCTCTCTGTATTTAACTTACGATTTGTAGATGCAGTGTTTGTGGGAGTAAATTATAAAAGGGTACAACATTGAGAAAGTAAGTACTGCTTATTTATTTTAATTTTTTGAAACACGTAGTAATGAAAATAAGTATGTAGGTATTTGTTATTGGCACATACATATGTATGTAGTTAAATTGTACTTTTAGCAACTTTTTCTAATCATTACCTATTATTAACATTTTCAGAAATTTATTTATTTGGAAAACATTTATTAATATTTAATTTTCTAATAGGACAATTTACTTTTTAGATCTCAAAAAATGAGAATTAAGAAATGTGCAGCTTTTGCATGCGCCATTAAATT
The DNA here is from genome assembly GCA_940337035.1 of Agriotes lineatus. NCBI lineage: Eukaryota > Metazoa > Arthropoda > Insecta > Coleoptera > Elateridae > Agriotes > Agriotes lineatus. The sequence continues at coordinate 29,511 of CALNHX010006381.1, forward strand.
TCCAAACAATTCCACGATCAAGTATTTCACATTTCCACGAAACGAGTGCTTGTGTCTTGAATGGATACATGCTACAAAAAATAAAAAATTGTCCAAGCTGCCAGTAACCAGTGTACAGAATAACTTCTTCATATGTGCCAACCACTTTGAAACCAATAAATTCCAAACTAAAGAAAAGCTAAAGTTGAATAGGGGCGCAATACCCACGCTTTTACTTCCAAATGCCACCACCGTTATACAGATAGAAAGTAACTTGGAGAGTACGTAATGACATTTTATGTACATTAAATTAAGTTGATGTAGTGAAAAATTATTAATTTTGTTTTTTATATAATCTGCAGGTAGCCCAGTAACTGCTACATCGCCAAAAGGAAAAAAAATCCTGTTAAGTGTAAATGTAAAATATTGTCTACGCAGCTCTTAAATTAATTAAAGTTGGCAAAGAAGCATCTAGCTGCTTCAAAATGGAAATGGAAGACACGTAAGGGCTTTGTTGAAGGAAATGCTGCTCTAGGTAGTAAAAATATTTTAGAAATGTGTAAAGGTAAGCATTTATCTTGGTTCGATAGGCTCTCACAGACTTCACATAAATTTATTGAATAGCAAATAAAACAGTGTCATAAGAAAAAAATGGGTCGTCAGTAGACGGATGAAGAAAAATCTTTATATTTAGGTATTTATAAACAAGGATCTAGACTAGAGCATATAAGTTCTTAAAAAAATATTTATTTTGCCTTCTCCAAAAACTTTACAACGAACACTTCAACAAATTCCCGTGTCTGTAGGCATCCACGAGAATGTTTTAAATTTTATGTCAACAAGATCATTTACAGAAAAACCGTTACATCGTTTTTGTGTGTTGATGTTCAACGAAATACTCTAAAACCACATTTAGATGTGCAAGTTAAAAATGGTTCTGTCAATGGAGCAGGATTAGAGGATTTTGGAGAAGGCAAAACAAAAAATATTTGCGACAAAGCTTTACATTTTATGTTGAGAGGTGTAAATCAGAAATGGAAACAACCAGTCGCACTTTACTTATCTAAATCTGGTGCAAAAATGTTTCAAATAGTAAGAGTACTTAAAGAAGTAATAACAGCAGTTCATTCCCAGACTGAATATAGAATTCTTGCTTCCATTTCTGATCAATTTAGTTCAAATATTGCTGCTATAAAATATCTTAGCAGTCAGGCCAAATATAGAAGTGATGATTCTATCTACAAAGTAAACAGTCAAAATTTTTTTCACATATTTGATTCACTTCACCTAATAAAATATATGGGCAATAACTTTATGGTTAAAGATATACACTATAAGGGGTGTATTGCAAAATGGGATGAAAAGTATGTGGCAAATTAAAAGAAAACCACATTAATCCAGACAACCGTAATAAAATGAAAGTGTGTTATGCTGCACAAATATTTAACCACACTATATACTCAGCAATGATCCCATTAGAACATTTTGGCTGCGTAAATTGGAAAAGCACTGCTGATTTCGTGCACTTTATGGATCAGTTATTTGATTCTCTAAATAGTAGATGCAGAGCCTATAAGGAACTGAACAAACCATTAACGGAAAAAACAGAGGCAGCTTTTGTTTCATTTTGATGCACCTCTATCAGCTAAAAATGTTATTATAACGATCAGAAACATTGAAAGTTTATGGAAGCACATGAAAGTGTTCGGATTTAAATATTTACCAACCAGAACAATAAATCAAGATCCTATTGAGAATACATTTGGATTAATAAGAAGTTTATGTGGCCAAAACAAAAGACCAACATCTACACCATTTATTGCTGCATATAGAACTTGTGTTGTAAACAGTTTACTAGTAAAGCCAAGTACAACAAATTGTGAAGACGATGGCACACAAAATTTGCTTGATTTCATTGGTAATGTTAAAACTGCTTCTCATACGTCTCATTCCTTGAATTCCGTTGAACAAGGTATCAGAATATCAACTACATTTTCTAATTTTTCTGGACAAAACATTTCAAAAGAAATTTTACATTTACGGCAGAATACTTCCTCATATATCGCGGGCTTTATCTGTCGAAAAATTATGCCAAGAGACTGTCGAAGTTGTGTTTCATCACTACTAACAGAAACAATTAAAGACAGTCACGCTTTTATACTTTTAAAAGATTCTGGGGGAAAATTAAAATATCCTTGCGAAGCCCTAATAAACTGGGTGGATAAAATTAAAAGAATTCTATTTTTGAATATACCTAATGTCATTAATCAAAATTTACTGCATGCTATTCCCTTGTGATGATGATTGTCATGATCATAAAGAAAAATTAGAAAAGTACATACATGTAAGCATTGTAATTATATTGGTTAAGCATTTTATTCGCACAATTAATCGCAAACTAACTAAAAAAGGTTTACGACTCAATTTAATAATCGATAACTACATTAAGGTATACGGACCAGCTACTAATTTTGTATTAAAATAAACACATAGTGTTAAATGTTAAATACCTATCTGCCTATTATCACTGCATTCTGGATATGCAACATTTAAGTTTATTTTGTTAGTATAATTTAATAAAAATAATAGCACTAATTGTTGTATTGGCATATTTTTGTCACAGTTTAACTTATACGTATGTATATATGTATCGACAAGCTTGCATTCAGACCTTACATATGAAACAATCGGTCGCTCGATGACACTAGCAAAAGAGATTTGCATATTTTTAAAATTAAATAGCAGCTCTGTGAAAGTGAGCATCTCGCTTGATTAGTACCAAAAAGTATGAAAGACTTGATTCAGCTGTCAAGTTCAACGTTTTCCTCATTGATGCTTGTTATTATTATACCACAAAGAAATTACTAGATAATGTATCTAAATCCTATTTTAATTTTTATGTAAGAATGTTACATTTTTTTATGTATTACTACATTAATTAATTAATGGTTACACCGTGGATTATGTATATTAGTAGATATTGTTTTGTATTTTTGATTAGTGTGTATTGGTTAGTACTTTTTGACTTATTCCTATATTATGTAGCTACAAGTCTCAAGGAAAATAAAGATTGTCATTATTAGTATTATTCAAAATGTCTTTGTTGTAAAATATGTAAAAGACTAAAAATAAAATAGGTTTAGAAAAACAATGTACTATTATTCAAATGCTCCAATTTAAACTTCCCGCTTCCTGATTTAGTTATGGATAGTCATTCATAGAAGCGCTGATTCTCTCAATTATTTAGAGTCCCTGTATATATGTTACTAAGAGTTGGGCAAACAGCGGGATACATTTTGATTGGTTTGGATCACTTTTTACAAGGCATGTGTGATAAAAATGCCTTTTTTTACATATTTTGTAACATATGACAACCGAAAGTATCGCATTTGCTAGTGAGACGTGCAGTTGTGCAGACGCCCATAAGTTAGCTCTCCTGAATTATTTAATTGTGAGTACAAATATCACTTTCAATTATTAATAAGTTAACCCACTGTTACGATGGCCCCTACTAACTCTTGTTTGGTGTGCGATCAACACCTAAATCCTGACAAAGAGTTAAAGTGCGATAATTGCAACCAGACATTGCATACCACGTGCTCCGGGTTATCACGCGGCGAAATTCAGCTCTTAACCTCAAAAGACAGACGTATCAGATATATTTGCATAAATTGCGAACAACAAGGATCCGAATTTAAAGAATTAAAAAATCTAGTTTTAGAACTCAAAAAAGAAATTGAGCATCTTAAGAATGCTAGTTCTGTCACACCAAAATCTCAACCCGAGCTTACTGAGGTAATTATCGGTGAAATTTTCGATAGAAATCGTAGAGCTGCAAACGTTATCTTATTTAATGTAAAAGAATTGCCATCAGAATCCCGTGAACAGCGACAAAACCACGATGTCCAGCAAGCTATTAGCGTTATTCAGAAAGTTGCTCCAGAAGTCCCCACGGATAATATTCGCGCGCTGCGCTTAGGTGTACCTCAAAACCAAAAACATCGTCCGCTAAAAATTGTATTATCATCAGCTATCGATGCAGTTGCAATTTTGAAAGGAAAAAGCAAACTAGGACGGGACAGTGAAATAATAATTCGATCGGATCAAACACCAGCACAACGAGAGTATTTAAAGAATCTACAACAAACTTTAAAGGATAGAATAAATGACGGTGAACAGGATTTAACAATAAAATATAAAAATGGAATTCCTGAAATCATCAAGCAAAAAAACTAAACATGCATGGCAGGCTCTTCGAAATTACATACATGTATACAAATATAGATTCGCTAATGGCAAAGTTTGAATTAGTTGCAAATAATCTCAACCCTACAATAATATTAATAAGTGAAACATGGCTAAATGATAAGAAAACTGATAATGTCGTTGCATTACAGAACTATACGCTCTATAGGAAAGATCGGCAAAACAGGCGTGGCGGTGGTACTTGCATTTATATAAAAAACGAAATTAATTCCGTAAAAATAACAGCCCAAGAAAATAAAATGTATCCAACTGGTGAAAACGATTCTGTTTGGTTGGATATAAAGGTACATCGTACTCAGTTCTTAATTGCTTGCATTTATCGAGCCCCAAATTCGACAGCTGAAAACGATGCCGAAATGTTAAACTCGCTAAATAAAGCTTCACAAGAAAATGCAAATCTCTTGGTTTTTGGCGACTTTAATTTTCCTGAAATCGACTGGCTAAAGCCAATATTAAACAACACAGTCAATGCTGAATACCTTTTTACTGAAATGTACTTAAATAGCAACTTCACGCAACTGGTAAATCAACCGACACGATATCGGAATGGCGAAGAGCCATCTCTACTAGACTTGATTCTTGTCACGGATACAGAACTCATATCATTTATACAGAGATTTCCTCCAATCGGAATTAGTGACCATATAGTATTGCTCGCAACATCGCAAATAATTGTCGGAAATGCAAACACAAGAACCAAAAAACCTATGAGAAATTATTTTAAGGCAAATTACGTGGATATAATTTTCTACTGGAAAGTAGATTTCAGGCATCGGAAACCGTGAATGAAACTACAGCAACGTTCTACAACCTGATGGAATTGGCTATAGAAAAGTATGTTCCTTCAAAGAGAAGTAGAAAGAACACAGATAAGCCATGGATCACTCCATTAATGAAAGCCGACATACGTAACAAACGGCGTTTATGGGACACATATCAACGTACTAAATCACCCTCAGACTATGATTCATATCGTCTCCATGCAAACACTCTGAGAGCACAATTACGAACAGCCAAAAGTAAATATGAAGCGAGCATTATTGATACTGGACCAAAACTCTTCTTCAAATATATTAAAAAAGTCTTGAAATCTAGAACATCGCCCACCTTTCTACGCCAGTTAGAAGATGATACCTTACAGACTGATCCCCGAAGTGTGGCTGAAATGTTTGCTAAACAGTTTCACAGTGCTTACGTGCGAGAAACTCTGGAAAACTTTCCTTCCCTACCAAATTCTACCCGAACCACACAAAGTATTACATCCATTCACTTTACTGCAGAGGAGGTGCAGAAACAGCTAATGTCGCTAAATTCGGACTCTAGCCCTGGACATAACGAACCGTCTCCACATTTTTTTAAATCATGTGCTACGACTTTGAGTATCGCGCTGGCATGTCTAATGAACCAATCCCTTACTTGTTCAATGGTTCCTACAGTTTGGAAAGAGACCACAGTAATTCCAATATATAAAAAAGGGGATAAACTTTTACCAAAAAACTATCGACCGATAAGCCTAACATCTGTCTTGGGTAAATGTATGGAGAAAATAATAGCAAAAGAGTTGACGGAATTCTTTATTACAAACGACGTGATACCAAAGGGTCAACACGGATTTATGCCCAGGAGATCAGTTACTACAAACCTTTTAGTAAATCTTGATGTTTGGTCAAAAGCTTTCGATGAAGGATACCCTATTGATGTTGTGTATATTGATCTTGAGAAGGCTTTTGATCGAGTTCCCATCGAAAGATTACTCTATAAATTAGAACACTATGGAATCAGAGGAAACTTATTGCGCTGGTTGGAAGACTTTTTGAAAAACAGGTACTTTAGGGTCAGAATAGAAGGTGAACTCTCTGAAAAATATGCAGTGCTAAGTGGCGTACCACAAGGATCAGTTTTAGGGCCGTTACTTTTTCTATTATACGTGAGCGATCTTGCAGCCTGTCTTCATTCTAATCCAACATTTTTCGCGGATGATACCAAACTTTTTAATTTTCCCACGACAAATGCAGATATATTAAGATCAGATCTTAAAACACTTGAAAGTTGGTCATCAAATTGGCTTTTAACAGTGAACGAAGACAAGTGCACTATTTTGCATATTGGTTTCAATAATCCTAGATTAGACTACACTTTACATGGAGTTACATTGAAAAAAGTTAACGTGCAACTGGATTTAGGCATCATAATATCTGCGGACTTAAAATGGTTCCACCATATTACATATATAGTGAAAAAAGCGAACACTGTGCTGTATTTAGTGAAATGTGCATTTAAACATCTAACTCCCGAAATGTTACTTAAAATCTATATAACCTATATTCGGCCTATATTAGAATGTGCATCGCCTATTTGGTCACCATATTTCGTTAAAGACATTGATTTAATCGAGAAAGTGCAGAGACGAGCAACAAAAATACCACAAGCGTTGAAAAACATGCCATACGAGGAACGACTATCTAAGCTAGGTCTAACAACCCTACAAAGGAGGCGAGAACGCGGTGATCTCATAGAAACTTACAAAGTCATCTCGGGATACTATTCAACACCTGTGAACATTTTCCATCTAAGCCAAAATATGCATTTACGAGGACATTCATATAAATTGGAACTTGAACGATGCAACAAACTTCCAAGGAAGAATTTCCTGTGCAACCGTGTTCATAACAGTTGGAATTCATTAACCAATGACATAGTGTGCAGTGCCAATAAAAATTTATTTAAAAATGCTCTAGACGATTATTATTCACCATAACCATTTCTTTCTTTTTATGTATGTATAATTATTCATATGCAAGTGCATGTCCATATTGTCGTAATATGTTTCATTTCAAGTATATGTACTTATATATTATGTTTAAGTTAAATAGTAATAATTAGCTGTATAATGTTAAAATATGTTGAAAATGTACAACTGCTTATTTTGTATTTATGTACGTAAGCGATATCGGCTTGCCGCCTGCTTACTATTCTTAATAATAATAATAATAATATGCAACTCTAAATTTTAACTAAATTGGGCATGAATTCCTAATAGTCGGTTCTAGAGATTCTAAGAATGATCAATACTCTGAAAACTCTCCCTTCAAAAGCAAGGTAGCAAGATTGGTTCCTATAACCTCTTTGTTCGACATTATGTCAAATATCTATTTGGATCAAAATTGTATGTCAAATGAGGCTGTTTGCCCAACTCTTAGTAAACTATATACAGGATCTCTACAATTATTTAGCATTTACTGTCTCCTCTCGTTTATCTAGTTCTCTCTGGCCTAAAGGCAAATAAAAGTTTGTCAAATGTGACATTCCCAGAACTGGTTTCTATAGTAACTATAGGACTTCAATCTGGGACAATTTCAAACAAAACTGGGCATGCACAGTGGATCACAACCAATCAGCACCTATTCCCGACTTGGTTCAACCCTTATAATATTTAGAATCTGTAGCCAACGGTAACGAACGGGTGCGAGATTTGGGTCATGAATAAGAAGGAGAAGGAGAAACTGGAAGTGTGAGAGAGAAAGATTCTTACAAGGATATTTGGAGGCAGGAAAGTGGGTGAAGTCTGAGAGAGGAGAACGAACGATGAGATAAGACAACTATATGGAGAACCAGAGACCTTGTGCAGCAAGTAAGATGGCTAGATCATATTAACCGAATGAGCGACTGCCGGGTGGTGAAGGGTGTCCTAAGTACAAACATGGAAGGCACAAGAAGAGAATGTCTGAGGAATAGACGTTCCAGACCAAGAAAGGTAAGTTCCCTTTCTTGGTCTGTTAGCTTCGCCGATCTAAGAAAGCATAACACATGTACATCAACACCTATAAGTATCATAAATAAAAGTCCAGGAAGTTAAAAACGAATGTAAATCTATTGAACGGTCATAAAGATACAAAACCTGGAAAATATACTTCATTTTTACTTTAGTTTACTTTTTAAAATATAGGCAGTAATAATGATTTTTTGCGAACTCGATATTTTTGCGGAAATATCCGTTTTTATGTCTTCTCGTTTAGAAAAAGTGGTTTTCGAAGTGATGTCTGTCTGTTAGTTTGTGTGCTTGTCTATTTGTAAGTCTGTCAGTCTGTCTGAGTCGTATCTGCAACCCACATGGTTGACTTGATCGGTCTCAAAATTTATATCTATGTTTTTAATATAAATGTGGAGATCTCAGTTATTTTTGGTTAACATGGGATACCCGGAAGTGGTACTTTACTCTTATGTTTTTTCGGTTTTCTTTGAAAATTGTTTGATAAAAATTAAATTTCATAGAACAAGATGATATATTATGTAATTATATATAACTTTTGTACAAAAAGTTTATAAGAAATTCAGTTTTTGGAAAAATATCGAAATGAAAGTTACAAAAACTTTCTTCAAAACGAATGGGAATAAAAACTTTTAAAACTGTTATACATATTATATTATATATATTAGGGAATTATCTATAACTTTTGCCAAAAGTTTTTTGTTAGTATAGTTTTTGAAAAATTGCAAATTGAAATTTTTACAAGTAGTAAACGAAAGTCGTGTGATGACTACACTTCATTTTGTCATATGAAAATGCAATCTAAAGTCTACACATTACCCTTTTTCTGTGACATCAGAAATAACAAAACATAGCTTCTTATATTGCATTGAAATTCAAAAAGATTATTTATTGACATATACCTAACCTTTAATGGAAGGGATGCTCTAAATAGCACATTATTCAAACCGAGACATTCTTGACCTATGTAGTCCGACGTTTCTCCTCCTCGAAAAAGTCCCTAACGTTAAAAATACGATTTTAGGCTTGCTGACTTGCTTGTTATTGGGCCGGTTGCAGAAAGCAATGTTAAGTCTGGTGTTAGCAAACGTCGCGTCAAAGTGAACAAAATTGCATCAAATTTTGTTTACTAATGTATTAGTTACCATAAACATTTGAGATTTGATTCGTTTTTGTTCACTTTGACGTCGCGGTAGCTAACACCAGACTTAACGTTGCTTTCTGCAACCGGCCCATTGCGCGTTATTTTACTGTCATTTTGCACAAATGTCACATTGACAGTATTATAAAACAAGCCATACTTAAAACGGACCTGACCAAAAACTGCAGATTTTTTGTTTCGTCCAGTTCCTTGTAGTTAAACAAAGAGAGAAAATTGTTACGTCACAGCAAAAGGGCAATGTGTAGACCTTAGGAAAACTATAGCAAGCATTGTCACTAGATTGCATTGAGTTGGTACATAAACTAGAGTCCCTGTTTTATACGGAAGGGGCCATAATTATATGTAACAGCAATACGATAAAATTATTGTAGTAGGCATATTTAGTTGACTTATGTCATAATTAAAATAAGCGTCATGCCTACTCGAATATTTACAGTTTTGCTTCTTCTTGCCGCGATCGTCAACTGATTTAATCTATTGTTTCTTTTTCTTTGTCCATTTTCTCGGCGAGTCGTTACCATTCAAATAGTCTGGGTTCTGAGCCTTGTTGCGTTCATTTTGTCGTTTTGCATGCAATAGTTGAAATAATTCATTAGATTTCGCAATTCACATTTATTTCGTAAATATACAATACAATTTTCCCTAAGTGGTTAGGCAACCCTATTAACATCATTCTCAAATTTGAATAAAGAACAGCTTTGCCTTTATCAGTTTAAAACACACTCTGCATTCCTCAGTTTTGTTTAATAGATTACTCTCAAATTTTTGGAATTTTGATAAGCTGAATTAGACTGTTTTTGAGAAATTTTCGGCCATTTCCTGGCAAGTCTTGCTTCATGTAAGTTGTATCGCTCCGCATGGGGCTCCCTGTATCAACGGCCTTGGTGGCCAACTTTATTTTTCGAAGGATATGAGAGGCTTCGTAACCCCTTTGAAATGTTCCGCTGATTTGGGTTATATCACCCGCATTCGTTTCATCACTGAGGGATTTGGTTGGAGGTGCCTTCTTTGCACGCTGGACTGAAAGATTTGGCTGCTTTACATCTTAAAGTAGTAGTTAGTAGTTGCCTACGGTTTCCTCCCTTTAGAGCCGTAATCTACCTGAAAATGTGTATTTTTAACTTTTTTTATTTCACCCTGGAAATGCGTTTCTACTTGGAGTGGTTCTCGTCGTGTTGGTGTAATTGGTTTTACCTGGATCACGCGGTGCTTTACGAGCCGGCTGGCCGACCGTCCCTGCAGCCTGGATTTGCTGTCGTTCCCCCTGCAAGCGCTGCCCATTAGCACATGCCGAGGGTCATCTGCGGCCTAGGGCAATGCCGTCTCCATGGCCAGCGTACCTGGTTGTCATGTCTCCACCAGCAGCTCGGCCCTCACGTGCCGTGTGAATCTGAGGTTTTGTAGTGTTTTAGTTTGCATTGTATGTTAATTTGAATTGATTAGTATGACCTTTTGAACTGCTATATTAATATTTTGCGTATAATGACTTCTGGTGCCTATTTGAGTTATTAGATATTGGATTAATTGGTTCACTTACGCGTTTGTTTAACAGGCAAGTTTAAATTGCTTTGATTTGTATTGCGGCTGCTCTTCCAATCACTTTAATTGTACATAACATCGTGTAGTGCATTAACATCGACGTCAATTTGAGTTTGCTGTTCGAAATGCCAATTTTGTGCTGGGGCTATGCTGCCGCTTACGGGACTTTTATTGAGTTTAACTAGCTGCCCGTTTTTAAATGTTTATAGTCAAGTTTGGGATTTAGGATGGCAGCAAGTACTGACTTAGAGCTTCAGAGAACACCCTATGAATTTCTTATAGGACCTAGCACCCCTGTGAAATCTCATAACCTGCTGATACCGCCCCGTCTAAATTTTGTGTGCCGTAAAGTTAATTTATTAAGCCAACTATCGAGGTTGAGTGTTAGCCTTATATTTTGCTTGCTCTATTCGCACCCTTTGTTTTACACTCCGCTTAACGGAGTACAGTTGTGTATTTAAAGCTTTCTTTGGGTTTGATCTTAGGTTAATGTAGTCATGCCACGTGTTGTGTCGATCTCCGCTTCCCGGTGACCGCCACTGTATTTATGACTAAACATGCTTCTGCATTTGCTTAATTGGTATAAGATTTGAGCACTATCTAGGTGATTACTAAGTATCTAGCGCCCTTATGGCTGGTTTAGTTTTACATGGCACTATTCGTTGTCTTATAGGTCGATTTGTGATAATTTGTACTGGTTGTGATATTTATTGACGTTAATTATGTATTGGCTGTGATAGATTTATATTGGTTGTTGATTTGTTTTATCTGTACATGTATATTGGTGGTATGTGTTTTGTATGAGTTTTCTGATATTTATTGTTGCATTATAGAACCATATTCCAAATAAGTATTGTTACTAGTTATTGGTTCTGCTGTTATTTTGATTTGCTTGGTATATCTCTGACCTTGGGGAGGTCCGACCCAAGGATTTGTCTACGTCGAGGACCTGGCGCCCTCTCCCAAAATTTTGTTGCAGCTTTGCTGGAACCCCGACCCTCTCGACTAGTGAGCCAACCTAGGCCGATATTTACCAGCTGCCAAAATACCTAATACAACTTTCGCCGACAGGTAAGGGCCGCACTTCGCCGTCTTTCGTTACAGCCTAGCTTGCTGGTTGTGGTTCATAATTAATTTATATTGATTGTGTTTGTTCCAATACGGCGGACTTGTTTCTGTGTTCATAGTCTATTTTCTTGTCGGGTTGGTGGGTTCTATGAGCATTATTTATGATTACAATGGGTAGAATGCTTCTCTGCCCACAAACCGTCCTTTTTTACCCGTCCTTGGGAGTGGTAACCGTACATTTGCATTTACCGTAGGTGGAGTTTTATTTATATATTTTTTTCATCTTATGCAGCATGTATAAATTGTGGACGTGTTTCTATCGGAAGTTTGCCAAAGCACTGTATCGATTCTTGATTAGATCCTATTTGCGGAATTTCCGAGTTATGAGAGGTTCTTGCAAGAGTGCGCAGGGTTCAGTTAGAGGGAGGCAACATTTATATACACAATTAACTATTATTATTATTGCTTCATTTTTTTTCAAATTACAAAAATTATAATTGAAATTGACTTCAGTTTTTAAGACTTCATCTTCTAGCTCCCTACTTTTTTCCAGTATTATTTTTTAGTGTTTAATAAGTATACATAGTCCACTATAAATCGGTTTTCTGAGATTGTTGACCGCAACCAGATTTTCACTCTACGCAAAGCACTAAAAGACTTCAGTAGTGTACGCGGTTGGACCAAAGAAATGTGTAAAACATATTTTAATTAGGGAAAAAGCCTTATTTATCACAAAGTCTGCTAGTTCTAATTATTACAGTTCTTCTTTCTCCAGTTTTCATTCTTTCAGGGATTGTACCACAGTTCCGCTTGATTGTTAAAATGACTTAAATTAGAGCAGGTTATCTAAAAAGCGTATTTTTTTAGGTTTTCGATTTCTTTTTCGGTACAGAACGCACACATACACACTCAAATAATGAAAGCAATGTTGAATCCAGGGGGTGACCGGGAGGAAAATGCCTCCACTTCATATTCATGTCTTTTGTATCTATAAAAGAATGGGTGGATTGCGCGGTAATAAGCAAAAATACCCCCCAGACATTTCACTCGTATGCTGATCTGTATCACCACAACCAGGCTGAGTTTTCTTGTTGAAAACCTCTTGTTTTACCTTTTTATTTAACTTTTTATATTCCTCATTTGTTTCTATATCAAAATTTTGGAGTAATTTTAAGTGCATTTGTTTCTTTTCTTTAACCATTTCTTCGATTTCTCTATTCCACCAGTACGGCACATTTTTTTCGGGTAAAAAGCTACCATATTATTGTTGCTTAAAAAAGTCCCTTCAGGGTGTAGTAGCCACAATTGATATGACATTTAATGGAGTAACCACCAGTGGTTCCCGCTCATATACGTACATAACCTCACAAAATTATTGTCTGTTCTCGAAGTTAGATTGCTTTTAAGTTATGGCTCAGAACGCTGTGGAACCAGGCATCATGAACATAGATAATGTAATGATCGTGAAGAAGGTGCTTTGTGCAGGAAGAGAACCCGCATCGTTCAACAATGAAAGCAAGGTGATATAACTACAATTTTTCAAATGAAATTATTTTCTCCAACCACCAACATTGTTTCGAACATTTTTCCATTTTCAAACCCGCCTATGCGACACTGACAAGACGCTTATCGACAACTCCAGGAAACTGGGCTCGAGGAAGCCCTTTGAGTTAATACTGGGCAAGAAATTCAAGCTGAAGGTGTGGGAAGCGATTATACAGACCATGGCCATCGGCGAAGTCGCACAGTCACAAAGTGTGAGTTGTTAAAAAGTGTGATTTTAGCTGGTGAAGCAGTACCCGTTCGTGTCGAAAACGATTCGAGAGGCCCTGCAGCACAATAACAGCAATCATGGCTACTTGAACGGCTTCTTGAAAAAACCTTGTGATTTGGAATTTATAATAGGTAAGTAGCTTTGACTAGTTTTTGTATTTAAAAATGGAGCATCATTTTTTTTAAATAATAGAATTAGTGGCAGTGCAACAACCCAGTAAATATCAAAAGGAGACCTGGCAGATGAACGACGAGGAGCTGGAAAAGCATTTGCAGGAACTGCGGGAAAATCAAGACTGGCCGTTGTGGGAAATGGGCCAAATGATAACTACAACGATGTTAAGGCAGAGGTATGTTTAACGATAAATTATATGCTCTTAATTGTTAGCCAATGCTTATGGGAGCAGAAATCTCCACTATTCTTTATCAATCCTAGCTTTATGTGCAAAGGAGGCAAATAGATTTTTTCCCTATTCACAAGGCTTTTATGTAGAATATTTTTTTCTCTTACAGCTATTTGTCTGCTTGGTCAATCTTTCACAATGTAATGCTGGGATCTAGCACGGCTGTCCGATTCGCACAAAAAGCAACAGTATTTCGTAAATCCCAGTTGCATTTCTAATAAAAAAGCTACAACTTTTAGATCTCCACATACATTTCACTCATATCGTTAACAGTCTGTGTTCAAATTAAGATTCATTAAATTTTTGTTTATCTCGCAGATGCTACATGTTATCTATTCTCTTATTTATGAACGAATTATTTGAAAACAATTCTTGGAATATTCAGTAAGCAGCTACGCGAATGCGATTTATAACCGCCACTTCTCATTTCCAAGAAAACTGCGATAGGCGGTATACACACAGATGTTTGTTTCGGGGCGCTGCCAGTTTAGTTTCTGCGTTAGTGGGTAGCAATTCTTTTGTGTAATAACGTGGCTGTCGTGAATCAAAAGTTCTGCAATTATGGCGGAAAAAAGAAAGCGTGTTGTTGTGACAATGCAAAAAAATTAAAGCGCTATTTCGATTGGACACGGGAGAATCAGTTAAAAAAATAACTTAGCTTTACCCCATGAACTTTTCCTTTCCTTAAGTATTCTCATGACTTCTCCATGCCAGGTGCTACCAGGCCTTGCTCTTCTTCTTTTATTGTCCGTACTCATTTCCCAGATTTTTCTCCCTGTGTCACTCATTCGCACCAAATGGGCAAACCGCCTGAGTTTGCCTTTCGATATTATAACATCTAGCGCTTCTACATTTAATCTTCTTCTTATTTCTTCGTTTCTTAACCGATCCATTTTCTTGACTTCCTCTATTCTTCTCAATATCCGCATCTCACAGGCTTGAAGTTTTTTTCTTTAGACTCTTTGACAGAACCTACGACTCACTTCCATAAGTTAGTACTGGTATCAATACAGATTTATAAATTTTTATTCCAATTGTGGAATGGAATAGAAATGAACGAGTCCACAAAAGTATCTAAACTTCCTATCGCTACATGGGATTCAAAATGCTAATTTGTGCAGATCTAATGTCAAAAAAAGTGGAATTACTGAAAGCAGTACTAGTCGTTGGTATCGTATATAGACATTTAGTGATCATTTATAGATCCTGTTTACGTTATGTGTATCCGCATCAGATAAAAAATTCTGCATTGATGATCAAAATGTTGACATGTTGGATTCTGCAGTCAAGTACAAAATATTTCTAAATTTCTAAAATGCTTGAATTCGCATCAGCATATTACATCCCCTATGTCTACTAGAATTACACAGATAAACACTCCCTTGTAGATGTCATAATATCTAGCAATTCAACTTTTACGGAAATAATCTGCTATTAGTGTAAATAATAGGGATGTCGTACCCTGTCTAAAATCAAACCCGGGTACCCGAAAGCAGTACCCGGGTACCCTCGGGTACCCGAAGATTTTACATTTTGCCTTATTATTTTCTGGCGAATGAAAATATTTTCATACAGGCGATTTTTTATGACGTTGTTTTCTTATTTGTTTGTACTTTTGTAGTTTCATACAATGTTCAAGCTCTATGCTCTACGCATTTTAACGCCGCGAGTTTTAAAGTGAACTAATTTGAAATAGTACCTACTCGCCAATTCGAACTGCAACTGCAAGTCGTCTGTCCTAAATATTTTCAGACTTCCATGTGTTATCAAATTCAAGTAAGTGACTTTTTATCCGAAATTGGTAGCAGCATCAACATCACACAGAGGATGTTTATGTTACTTCAACCAATACTGATGCGATTTAATGGTACTATTGACGGGTTGATTATTTCTGTGAAGCGGATTTATTGCCTTACATGAAACAAGAATCAACATTCTGTGGTATGGGGTGGGTTGATTCTTGTTATTACTGCATTGTTGTGTTTTTCTAGAGCTTATTCCTATTCTTTTTAAGTTTTTATTATATTCTCCGAAAAAGGCTGACTTTCGGGGCATTACATAATTTACTAGTCGGGTACCCGGGCCCTGAAAATATACCCGGGTTGACTATTACCCGGGTCGACCCGGGTACCCGGGTACCCGCCGACATCCCTAGTAAATAATGAGATCGACCATGATTTGATTTTCTGTATTAATATAAACTTCCCTAAACTAGTTCCAATAATAAAAACCTTCCCTGATTTTAAGTATTTTGATGATGTCTCGTTCCAGAAATATTTGCAGTTATTAATTACCCTTGCAAGAAATGTAATTTACTATCAATATAAATGATCGGCTTGCTATACTAAACAGTAATTTAGTAAAATTATTTGATAAAGACGCTCCTTGAAGGACATTGAAAATTACTAAGAGATTCACTCCTTTGTTGACGGACAACAGAAATTTAATGATGAAGTAGGAATGAAACAAAAAACAAGTACAAAACGTCTAAAAACGCAGAACGCTGGGAATAGTGCAAATCCTTTAGAAATCATACAAATTGAAGTATAATTAACAAAAAAAGCATATTTATGCTTAAAAAATTTATGAAAAAAAGTAAATTTAGTATGTGCACATTATATAAAAGCGTCCAAAAAGGTTTAGTTTCAAACAGTTTCAGTTCAATAAATTATTTTAAAACTTAATATGATGAGAAAGTAGTTACATTCTGAAACCAAATCTCCGCCATCTATTAAAATTTGTTTGGACGAACAAAAAGGTTCATCAGCTACTTGTAAAAAGGTCCACTTAGCATTAGCTAATTAGTGTAATATTTAAGCAGTAATTAACGTTGTATAATTGTGTTATAATTTCAAATTTTAGGAACATGCAAAGCGATGCCGACAAGAGTATCAAGTATCACACCACCATCTTGAATGCAAAGCCTGGTTAGTGCTTGGTAGAAGTACACGCGGCCATGTAAAATTAATCCTATTGCAGATAATGTGAAAGCGTTGTTTGGCAGAGCAAGAGCTCACGTCACTGCTTGGAATTTCGAGGAAGCCAAAAGTGACTTTAACAGAGTGACAGAGCTTGACGACTCCATGTCAGCTGATGTGCGGAAGGAACTGATGAAGTTGGAAAAAGAAGTGAAGTTAAGAAACAAGGAGAATAAGTGCACACTGCGGGGTTTGTACCCAAATAGATTTTACTTAAATTAAAGCAATTTAGTGTGATTTTTGTTTAGAGCTGTTTTATTTTTAATGCAGTGGACGCCCTCTTAACCGGCCAGCACACAACTGCCAGATAACACAAAGGCCGCTTAAACCGAAAACTGCTATAAGCATGCTTTTACAGTTTTTCCAAGATACAGTACCTATTGTATAATTACCAACTAAGAGCTATAAGTATCAGTAGCTACAAAATCACCTTTATTTGCAACGAATAGAACAACCACATTTTTTTCAAAGTTAATTAAGTGCACCATTTGAGTATAATCATTTAAACATTTGCCAAAGTGTGTGTTTGGAGGTTTTTCAATGGGTGAAATGTTATCTACGTTCAATTTATTTTTGGTTATCAACTCATCTGTACATAATCTTTCTAATGCAACTATAGGCAATGAGTTAACTCCTTTTAGATCATTAATCTCTATGGAAGCTTCTATCACGACGCTGGCAGTGTTTACGGAAGATTTACTTGTTTCATTCAGTTCATTAAAACAGATCGGGATCTTGCTGCTGATATTGTTGTACCGCACTACACTTACCCTTTCATCGGTCAGGTAATGCAACCACAAGATATTGGAGTAAGGTTCAAAATGTTCCCAATTATTCTCATTTCGTTTTTGCATCAATTTGTATACTTCAAACTGGTAATCTCCAGTTGCAGCTTTACTGATATCATTGTATATGACGACAGCGTCAGAGTTGATCTTAGACAAAGTAAAGTCTATTACTGAAGCCTCAATTCCACAGGCAGGTGCTATCAATTCTTGCTCGTTCAAGCAGTAGGTACTTTTCTGGCTTATGCTTGTAACAGCAAACAAGTGTATTAATGTCTCACAGCTGAGCAGCCGGTTGAGAGAGCGTCCACTGTACCTACTTTAATTTGTTATTTAAATAGTTAATGAACTATCTTGTGAGTGTAAATAAATAAAGATAAAACTATGTTAGTTTAACTAGTTTAGTGTCCATTAGTCACCCTAGTTTTTGAACAAAGTGGCTTTAACATATTAATTAAACACTAGCAGTCCAGTGAGACAAATGTCTCATTTAAAAAAAACAAAAAAGACCGTTTTTCAAATAGAACGCGTATTAAATAAAAACTGTATCCAGACCTGAAAGGTGTCAAAGTGGTTGCCTAACCGATCGAGGTTTTAAGGCGCAGAGGGTCGCAGCTCCGTTTGACTGCTGAAACAGCGTCTCAGACAGACACGTCTATTAGATAAAGGATTAGCTGCTAGCAGGTAAGAAAACTGTTGGAATTTAAAAATTCCATACTGTAATCTGTCAGAATTATTCATGAATCTTAAAAATGGGTAGACATACAATATATTAGTTTATGATTCTCTAAACGTAGCATAAATGTGGATACTCTACAGAAGTAGAGACCCCCTAACAACATTGTAACCGTAAATTCCACGTTGGTGAAGATGGAGACAAAAAACAGAGTAAGGTGACTGTTTAGTAACTTCAGATTTCGTTTCTAACAGGTTCAGAATTTTCAAAACCGCCTCAAGGTAAGAAACAAGCCACACTAAGTAATTTTTAAATGATTTTGTTTACATGTCATACCCTGCTATGTTATTGGTGCTATGTAGAGGAAACAAAATATAAATGAAGCCAAAGGATTATGATATAGGTGGTTCGTTGGACGCTTATCGATATTCCCAAAATACCAAAGCTATTTAAATTGTTTTATAATGAAGTTCTGCACTGACTAATAGACTGCAGATTTGTGGTTTATAAATTCTTGACGGAGTACTGTCAGTTATTATTCGCGCTGAGGCTTTCTTATATTTGTACCTACTAGTAAAAATAAGTGAAGTGTTAGTGCTAAAATATGGGTTCAAAGTCGAAAAAAATCTTTGTCTGTTCGAAGAAAAAGTGCAAAACAGAAAACATTGCATGCTGCATAGGTTGCATTTAGAAATAGAACGGCACGGTAAGTTTAGTGACTATAATTTGTATTACTTCAACACGAAGTGTTAAAATTCCCTCATATCGAAAACCACTCTGAGTCAAATATCTCTAAAATTCGTGCCAACTGACTACTGAACCCACTATACCAAATCTCCGTCTCGGCTGTGCGGATCTTTTGGTGAAGACCCCAGCCCACTAGATCCCTCCCTCGTATTGGGGGGTGCCTAAACTTGCTGTGCGGTGTATGTATGTTCGTATGTGTACACGATTCCGATCGCCAGGAACCTAACTGACGTTTTGGATCGTTTTCATACGATAGGTCCTCCGAAAATGAAGGCAACATCAACTTTTGAGGTATGGTCGTCGGCCAAAAAAATTATGTTTGGATTATTTTTTTTTTTTGATAAATAACTTTTTCATAATATTTCATTGTATTAGCTATTAGCGAAACGAAGTGATGCTGAGTGTCGAAGTAATCTTGGAAAGCACTAAAGGGCGCTTTTCTTGGGTGGAGGGTACCTTATATTTTTAACATTGAAAATGTTTAACGAATTGGAGATGCGACGCTAGTACGGTGCTCTTTTAGCGATTTGTGTGACGCTTGTAAAATACACAGTTTTTGCGAATTTGTGCAAGCTGTACATATTGCATGTGAATGTTGTTGGTGTCATTTTGAAGCTCTCGTCAAGGGCGAACTTTCTGGAGAGGTTGTAAAACTGAGATTCGAGGAGGCGAAAATACGAGGGCTAAAACGATTTTTTTGACACGAAAGCGTTCGGTGCTGTTACTTCGCATATTTTTTTAAAGATCCAAAAATGATTTAGGGCTGGTTGGAAAGAGGATGAACCAACGCTCATCTTACTGGCTGGTTTTTGGGGTCTGCAATGCACGGGGGCGAAGTTACAGGGGTATGAAGCTGAGGTGCGTTTGTAGTAAATTGGATGTTTGCATAAACAGGGGAGTAGTAGTGCGGCAGCGAAACTAGAGCAACCTGTCAATCAAACGATTAATTAAATCCGCGAATTAAATCCGCGGATTGACCTAATTAATTTCGCGGTTTGATCTAATTAATTTTCACATGTGCTACTGATTAAATTACGCATTAGCTTCCCAATTAAATTACGCGGCGGACTTCTGGAATTACACGGCGGCCATCTTGGTTTTCTGGCGGGAATATTTGAATTTTAAATTTTCAGATTTTTTTTTCTAAGTTAAATTTTTTGATTTTAAACTTTCCGGGGTGTCGGCCATCTTGGTTTTCTGCGTGCGCACTTCTAGCGGCTGTCGTTTTTAATTTTGAATTTTCGCGGAAATATTTGAATTTCAAACTGATAGATCTTCCGTCTGCCTCATCGAAGCTGCTCTCTCTCTCTCTCTCATGCACGGAGGCCATTTTAATTTCGCGCGAATATTTGAATTTTAAATTTTTTTCAGATTTTTTTCTAAGTCCCTGTTTTGAATTTAACTTCTCGGGTGTCGTGCATCTTGGTTTTCTCACATTTATTTTAATTTAAAAAAAGCTTCCTGCGATGACCCATGGCTGGAGTCGAACCAGCGATCACAGCATTACGAGTACGAAGTCTTAACCAACTGGGCTATCGAAGCGATCGAGGTTAAAGGAATTAAACATAGTCACTTACGTGTCACGAGCCCAGCTTTAAACAAACTATTTTTTCAAAAATTCAAATTATAAGAACGGGAATGTGTAGCTTGTGGTGTTAAATGACTTGTAGTAATTTTAAAAAAGTGTTTTTGCATTTGGATGTGGCATAATTAATTAATTATTTTATAATTTGTGCCTGCTATATGGCTGGATTAACGAGATTCCCATTGACCCTACCTACTATAGGAAATTTCCGATCGGTTGGCGGTAAGAGGTAAAGCCAGATCGTAAATATAAAAACGAGTTACAAATTTGATTTTAATATATTCCTGACATACTTCTGTTGTGCCCTCGCCCATATAAAATAAGACATACGCATTAAATAAATGTTTTAAATTATTTAAATAGTTTTATTTTTATTTCTATATTAAAGTACGGATACCCGTATTGTTTAAAATAGCATGGCGCAAATTTTAAGGCGCCCGTTTTTGAATTTCAATTGGTAAATCGTCGAAATTTGAATAATTCGCTTATAAAACCAAGTGAGTTAAGCTATTATCCATTTTTTCATATTTGAAATGCTAGAATATGGTTAATTTTACGGTTCTATGTGTAATTACAAAAGACATTATAGCCCCGATGCGAACTTTCTATTTTGGCATCCTCAAATGGCCTAACAGGTCGTTGCCCGCCGGCCACAATTATATATATCAGCAATAAGATAACATGAACAAGAAGATATACGTATTGCTTGAGTAAGAAAGAGATAAACATAGTAGTAAGTCCGGCGAGAATGCGGAGAAAAATATATTATCACAGCTTGATGACGACATGCCTACTAATATAATTTTTTGTATGGCTATCTTTTTCTTACAATTTCGTTGAAAAAATGTTCTGACACCGTCATTTCACTTAAAAATTTTCAAAAACTGACATCATGTCATTTGAAATTATACAAAAAACGATATTTTTATTCAATAAGCGATAAAAAATACGCCATCCCACATCATTTCACTTAAAAAATTATCACAATTCGTCTTACAAAACGATTTATAATAACGGAAATGATGTAAAAACAGTTTAAGAGATATTTCTAAGCATAATTTTGCAAACGTTTAACAAATAAACCGTAATTTTTTAAAGTACATCACACAATTATGAAATCGTAGCTCAATTTATATGAATTTTCGATACTTTGTATGTGAAAAATAGCTTCAAATACTAATATTTGAATAAAAACATGCAATTTCCAAAGCATTTCCTTTTAAATTTTAGAAAATGGACATCATCTCCCATGAAAATTTATAAAAATCGCCATCTTGTCACATTAAATTCTGCAAAAACGACAAAAAACGATATTTTTATACAACTTTCATTGAAAAATAGTAAAATTTTACGAAAATACGTCTGTGTTGACGGCAAATTAAAATAAATTTGAATAAAAGCACGCAAAAATTACGAAAATACGTCTGTGTTGACGGCAAATTAAAATAAATTTGAATAAAAGCACGCAAAAATTACGAAAAGACGTATGTGTTGACCCCCAAAGTAACAACAATTTGAATAAAACACGCAATTTCATTGAAAAATCTACTACCACATACATTTCGATAAACAAAACTTCAGTTATGTGGTCTCTTTTTGCATTTTTATCACAAAAATTCTTGTACAATTGACTAAATATGCATGTGATGACGACAAATTAACTCAAAAGTGAACAAAAATCACACAATCATACAGCATCTCACATAAATTTTCACAAAAATCGACATCATGTTACATAAATTATACAAAAACTGTCATCATGTCACTTGAAATTATACAAAAAACGATAGTTTTACTCAACACACGACGAAAATTGAACAAAAATCACGCAATTACATGCCATCTCACATAAATTTTTACAAAAATGGACATCATGTTACATAAATTATACAAAAACTGTCATCAAGTCACTTGAAATTATACAAAAAACGATATTTTTACTCAACACACGACGAAAATTGAACAAAAATCACGCAATTACATGCCATCTCACATAAATTTTTACAAAAATCGACATCATGTAACATAAACTATGCATAATTTTGCAAATGTTTTACACTTTTTATAAAATGCATCGCTCAAAATTAAAAGAAATAGCAATTTCGTTGAAAAAATCTTTTACCACAAGCATTTCGATAAACAAAATTCAAAAATTCTTGTACTTTTGATGGAAATATATGTATGTTGATCACAAATTAACATAAACTTGAATAAAACACACAATTTCGTTGAAAAATTTGCAAATGTTTTACACTTTTCTATAAAATGTATCGCCCAAAATTAAAAGAAATCACAATTTTTTAAATTATATCACACCATTATGAAATCGTAGATTGATTTTTTGAAATTTTACACTTTGTAACTGTAAAATAACTGCAAATACTAATATTTTAGCTTTAGATTTTGTAATTATTGCAGATTCGTGAAAAACAAAAGCAGAGTAGAGATAAAAAAAACACAAACACTTTGCAATAAACAAATATATTGTTCTTATTTCGTATAATACTTAATAATATAAAAATAAATGTACAGCTGAATGTCTTATTTTCTAAAAAGTCGCTAGCAATTTACAAATTGTAGTTTGAGGTGCACGACATTTCAAATTAAAAAGGCTGCAAGTAATAAAATCAGAATTTCATTGTGTAATTTTAAAGTTTAAGATGCACCCAATCTAGAATTCCCTTCGTTTTTGGTGTTGATGACATCTGCCTTAGAGGCATTTTTCTAACGGCACTTTTTTGGAGGCGTTTCCTTATCGGCGTTCTTCTGACTGAACCTTTTTGATGTGGACTTGGATGAGTAGCTGGTGTTTTTAATTTATATTCTAAATCGGACTCGCAGTTATCAGTTTCCATTTCGGTTTTTCCTGTAGTACCAGTCGGGGTTGGTTTCTTTTGCTGTTTAGGTTTAGCTAGCAGCACATTAGCAACGTTAAGGCCTTTGATGTAATCAGCAAACTGTAGGCGTCCGGGTGGATTAATAGTTTTTCGAGGCCTCAGAGTGTCGTGAACTAAATCGACTATGTTAGACCCTGGTAAAATTTCACCCTTTATAGTCACGGTACCCTTGTGATCCCAGCTCACATCGTTTGAGGTACTTAAAATGCGTAGGAAAACTTCAGCTTTTTTCTTAAAAGTTTTGGGAAGTGTAGATATAATAACGGCATTTGATAGGCTGTCACTGGTTGTTTCAATAGGTATTTTGATTGGCTGTCGCGCCTGGTTTGTGAAATGAAGGTACCTTTGTAAAACCTGATTGTACTGGACCCATTTATCGTGATCAGTTAATTTGGACTTTAAAACTTTTTGCATTTCGTCATCAAGCTGTGATAATATATTTTTCTCCGCATTCTCGCCAGACTTAAGACGTTGGACAAATTCCGGCGATACAATCAACATCTTCCGCTCTTGGTCCATTTTAGTCGAAAAGGAGCTCAATCGTTTGTTCTGGTAGAGCCGTCGTGAATAAACTAGCTTAAAATCAAGACTTTCATAATAAATATATAAAAAAATATGACAGGTACGGGAATCGAACCCGCATTCTCTCTCGAGATCAGAGCTTAAATCTGGCGCCTTAACCATTCGGCCAACCTGCCTTCCTATATAAACGAGCACTCTCTGCATAATTAAGAAAACATCTAGTTTAAAAGCCTTCTACATGCAATTTCATACAATATTTCATATAAATTAAGGCATATACAAATTTCTAAATCGGTTTTGATATATATTTTATCGAAAGACTTGACCCTCAGCTGCCGTTTTATTATTTGTCGTGATGCGGCATCGCTGAATTTTACAAGTGCCATCCTGTCTGCGATGTGACGCACGCAGTGTTTCCATACCTTTTTATTTTAAAGTTGTATAAACCAGAGGGCCGACTGATGCCGCACTAACACGTTTTAAGTCATTGTACGCTGTTACCTGGTGCGGCTGCATCCTGGGCCTCTGGTTTTTATAAAATTTAAAAATAAAAAGGGATGGAGACATTGCGTACGTCACACAGCAGACAGGTTGGCTCTTGTAAAATTCAACGATGACGCATCACGACAAATAGTAAAACGGCGGCTTAGGATCAAGTCTTTCGATAAAATATATATCAAAACCTGATTTAGAAATTTGTACATGGCTTAATTTATATGAAATATTGTATGAAATTGCATGTAGAAGGCTTTTAAACTAGATGTTTTCTTAATTATGCAGAGAGTGCTCGTTTATATAGGGAGGCAGGTTGGCCGAATGGTTAAGGCGCCAGATTTAAGCTCTGATCTCGAGAGAGAATGCGGGTTCGATTCCCGTACCTGTCATATTTTTTTATATATTTATTATGAAAGTCTTGATTTTAAGCTAGTTTATTCACTACGGCTCTACCAGAACAAACGATTGAGCTCCTTTTCGACTAAAATGGACCAAGAGCGGAAGATGTTGATTGTATCGCCGGAATTTGTCCAACGTCTTAAGTCTGGCGAGAATGCGGAGAAAAATATATTATCACAGCTTGATGACGAAATGCAAAAAGTTTTAAAGTCCAAATTAACTGATCACGATAAATGGGTCCAGTACAATCAGGTTTTACAAAGGTACCTTCATTTCACAAACCAGGCGCGACAGCCAATCAAAATACCTATTGAAACAACCAGTGACAGCCTATCAAATGCCGTTATTATATCTACACTTCCCAAAACTTTTAAGAAAAAAGCTGAAGTTTTCCTACGCATTTTAAGTACCTCAAACGATGTGAGCTGGGATCACAAGGGTACCGTGACTATAAAGGGTGAAATTTTACCGGGGTCTAACATAGTCGATTTAGTTCACGACACTCTGAGGCCTCGAAAAACTATTAATCCACCCGGACGCCTACAGTTTGCTGATTACATCAAAGGCCTTAACGTTGCTAATGTGCTGCTAGCTAAACCTAAACAGCAAAAGAAACCAACCCCGACTGGTACTACAGGAAAAACCGAAATGGAAACTGATAACTGCGAGTCCGATTTAGAATATAAATTAAAAACACCAGCTACTCATCCAAGTCCACATCAAAAAGGTTCAGTCAGAAGAACGCCGATAAGGAAACGCCTCCAAAAAAGTGCCGTTAGAAAAATGCCTCTAAGGCAGATGTCATCAACACCAAAAACGAAGGGAATTCTAGATTGGGTGCATCTTAAACTTTAAAATTACACAATGAAATTCTGATTTTATTACTTGCAGCCTTTTTAATTTGAAATGTCGTGCACCTCAAACTACAATTTGTAAATTGCTAGCGACTTTTTAGAAAATAAGACATTCAGCTGTACATTTATTTTTATATTATTAAGTATTATACGAAATAAGAACAATATATTTGTTTATTGCAAAGTGTTTGTGTTTTTTTTATCTCTACTCTGCTTTTGTTTTTCACGAATCTGCAATAATTACAAAATCTAAAGCTAAAATATTAGTATTTGCAGTTATTTTACAGTTACAAAGTGTAAAATTTCAAAAAATCAATCTACGATTTCATAATGGTGTGATATAATTTAAAAAATTGTGATTTCTTTTAATTTTGGGCGATACATTTTATAGAAAAGTGTAAAACATTTGCAAATTTTTCAACGAAATTGTGTGTTTTATTCAAGTTTATGTTAATTTGTGATCAACATACATATATTTCCATCAAAAGTACAAGAATTTTTGAATTTTGTTTATCGAAATGCTTGTGGTAAAAGATTTTTTCAACGAAATTGCTATTTCTTTTAATTTTGAGCGATGCATTTTATAAAAAGTGTAAAACATTTGCAAAATTATGCATAGTTTATGTAACATGATGTCGATTTTTGTAAAAATTTATGTGAGATGGCATGTAATTGCGTGATTTTTGTTCAATTTTCGTCGTGTGTTGAGTAAAAATATCGTTTTTTGTATAATTTCAAGTGACATGATGACAGTTTTTGTATAATTTATGTAACATGATGTCGATTTTTGTGAAAATTTATGTGAGATGCTGTATGATTGCGTGATTTTTGTTCACTTTTGAGTTAATTTGTCGTCATCACATGCATATTTAGTCAATTGTACAAGAATTTTTGTGATAAAAATGCACAAAGAGACCACATAACTGAAGTTTTGTTTATCGAAATGTATGTGGTAGTAGATTTTTCAATGAAATTGCGTGTTTTATTCAAATTGTTGTTACTTTGGGGGTCAACACATACGTCTTTTCGTAATTTTTGCGTGCTTTTATTCAAATTTATTTTAATTTGCCGTCAACACAGACGTATTTTCGTAATTTTTGCGTGCTTTTATTCAAATTTATTTTAATTTGCCGTCAACACAGACGTATTTTCGTAAAATTTTACTATTTTTAATGAAAGTTGTATAAAAATATCGTTTTTTGTCGTTTTTGCAGAATTTAATGTGACAAGATGGCGATTTTTATAAATTTTCATGGGAGATGATGTCCATTTTCTAAAATTTAAAAGGAAATGCTTTGGAAATTGCATGTTTTTATTCAAATATTAGTATTTGAAGCTATTTTTCACATACAAAGTATCGAAAATTCATATAAATTGAGCTACGATTTCATAATTGTGTGATGTACTTTAAAAAATTACGGTTTATTTGTTAAACGTTTGCAAAATTATGCTTAGAAATAACTCTTAAACTGTTTTTACATCATTTCCGTTATTATAAATCGTTTTGTAAGACGAATTGTGATAATTTTTTAAGTGAAATGATGTGGGATGGCGTATTTTTTATCGCTTATTGAATAAAAATATCGTTTTTTGTATAATTTCAAATGACATGATGTCAGTTTTTGAAAATTTTTAAGTGAAATGACGGTGTCAGAACATTTTTTCAACGAAATTGTAAGAAAAAGATAGCCATACAAAAAATTATATTAGTAGGCATGTCGTCATCAAGCTGTGATAATATATTTATCTCCGCATTCTCGCCGGACTTACTACTATGTTTATCTCTTTCTTACTCAAGCAATACGTATATCTTCTTGTTCATGTTATCTTATTGCTGATATATATAATTGTGGCCGGCGGGCAACGACCTGTTAGGCCATTTGAGGATGCCAAAATAGAAAGTTCGCATCGGGGCTATAATGTCTTTTGTAATTACACATAGAACCGTAAAATTAACCATATTCTAGCATTTCAAATATGAAAAAATGGATAATAGCTTAACTCACTTGGTTTTATAAGCGAATTATTCAAATTTCGACGATTTACCAATTGAAATTTAAAAACGGGCGCCTTAAAATTTGCGCCATGCTATTTTAAACAATACGGGTATCCGTACTTTAATATAGAAATAAAAATAAAACTATTTAAATAATTTAAAACATTTATTTAATGCGTATGTCTTATTTTATATGGGCGAGGGCACATCAGAAGTATGTCAGGAATATATTAAAATCAAATTTGTAACTCGTTTTTATATTTACGATCTGGCTTTACCTCTTACCGCCAACCGATCGGAAATTTCCTATAGTAGGTAGGGTCAATGGGAATCTCGTTAATCCAGCCATATAGCAGGCACAAATTATAAAATAATTAATTAATTATGCCACATCCAAATGCAAAAACACTTTTTTAAAATTACTACAAGTCATTTAACACCACAAGCTACACATTCCCGTTCTTATAATTTGAATTTTTGAAAAAATAGTTTGTTTAAAGCTGGGCTCGTGACACGTAAGTGACTATGTTTAATTCCTTTAACCTCGATCGCTTCGATAGCCCAGTTGGTTAAGACTTCGTACTCGTAATGCTGTGATCGCTGGTTCGACTCCAGCCATGGGTCATCGCAGGAAGCTTTTTTTAAATTAAAATAAATGTGAGAAAACCAAGATGCACGACACCCGAGAAGTTAAATTCAAAACAGGGACTTAGAAAAAAATCTGAAAAAAATTTAAAATTCAAATATTCGCGCGAAATTAAAATGGCCTCCGTGCATGAGAGAGAGAGAGAGAGCAGCTTCGATGAGGCAGACGGAAGATCTATCAGTTTGAAATTCAAATATTTCCGCGAAAATTCAAAATTAAAAACGACAGCCGCTAGAAGTGCGCACGCAGAAAACCAAGATGGCCGACACCCCGGAAAGTTTAAAATCAAAAAATTTAACTTAGAAAAAAAAATCTGAAAATTTAAAATTCAAATATTCCCGCCAGAAAACCAAGATGGCCGCCGTGTAATTCCAGAAGTCCGCCGCGTAATTTAATTGGGAAGCTAATGCGTAATTTAATCAGTAGCACATGTGAAAATTAATTAGATCAAACCGCGAAATTAATTAGGTCAGTCCGCGGATTTAATTCGCGGATTTAATTAATCGTTTGATTGACAGGTTGCTCTAGTTTCGCTGCCGCACTACTACTCAGGGGGAAAGAAATAAATGTCGAATTTTGTTTTTGGCAGTACGTGGATGAATCTGGGGTTTTAAGACTTTTGCGGCTCAGGTGGATTTGGGGGTTGCAAAATGACAAAAAGTTATAATTATCAGAAAAACCTTAAAAATCAATATTTGTTTGAAATTCGCTGTTTGGAGACATTTTACTGGTCCATTGTTTATTTATTTATAATTTCGTTATTTCAAGTAAAGTTCTTACAATAAATACCTTAACAGTACTAGAAGAAACCTGAGGTGAAATAGCGTCAATGAAGTATAAGTATACATTGTACATAGTTACATATTGAAATAGTCTTGTAGATTGTAAGGCTCCAGGTCCGTTAAAAGCTTTTGGGTTTTACTTTTTTTTTTTTGAAATTGTGATTAAGCAGATCAGCAATATTTTGCTATACATGGCTGATTGATTTAATTATTTACATGTCGTATTAACAATAACTAGTGGCTGCAGCCGCACTAATTTAATACTGTTTTATGATAATTGTGTTCATTGAAGTGTATTTATTCACTTGATCATTTTGCATATTATAGTGTTGCACTGATTTTTAATTATCACTGTTTTCTGGTTCGCTGGATAAGAGTAGAACATCCTGAGGAAGTTTTCGCTTGAGCCTGATATGTATATTTTGTCGTCCAGTGTTGTAGGTTATTGCACCGGTACAGTTTCTTATTCTTAAAACTTTATTTTGAAAGGTCTGTACTTTTTTCATTTGGGTGTTAGATGCTGCTCCCCAAATTTGACAGGCGTAGGTGATTACAGGTCTCAAGATGGACTCATATATCAGCATGCCACATTCTGGTTTAAGTGTCGATTTTCTGTTAATAATTGGATATAGCATGCCCAGCCGAGTGTAAACCTGATTTAACTTTTTGTTTATGTGAAAAGCCCATGTGAGCTTTTTGTCCAAATAGACGCCCAAGTACTTGACGGCGTTATCATCAGGATTCCATTCAATTTGCTGATCGAAAAGAACAAGATTAGGCGGTTTAACAGGTCTGCGTAATGTAAAAATCTTTGATTCGCATTTGGTGGGAGAAAGCGTAATACACCATTTGCTAAAGCACTCGCTTAGT
Organism: Agriotes lineatus; assembly: GCA_940337035.1. Classification (NCBI taxonomy): domain Eukaryota; kingdom Metazoa; phylum Arthropoda; class Insecta; order Coleoptera; family Elateridae; genus Agriotes; species Agriotes lineatus. The sequence goes on from CALNHX010006381.1 coordinate 59,703, forward strand.
TGGTTGATGCTATTTTGTAGTTGTTGAGTTGCTAGGAATATGTCCGTGTGTTGTGTTATAAGGACAGTATCATCTGCATACATTGCGACGGTTGAATTAGTGGGTTCAGGTAGATCACTCACGAATATATTAAACAATGTTGGTCCTAATATAGAGCCTTCAGGTACTCCGGCATTGATGTTCTTCTGTGCTGACAAAGTGGTATTGATTCTTACAGAAAAACTTCGGTGTGCGAGAAAAGATTTAACGATGTGTAGTATGTAGCTAGGAACGTTACAGCTGACCATCTTGAAAAGAATTCCATCTATCCAAACACGGTCGAAAGCTTGGGCGATGTCGAGGAATATTGCTACGGTATGTTGTTTATTTTCAAATCCATTTTCGATCAGTTCTGATATACGCGATAATTGCTGGATAGTAGAGTGCTGTTTACGGAAGCCATATTGAAACACAGGTAGTGTTTGGTTATCTGTGAGAAACTGAGTAAGTCGAACAAGGATAATCATCTCTAGAAGTTTAGCTAAGGTAGATAGGAGACTAATGGGCCGATAACCGCTTGGATCTTTATGATTTTTCCCTGGTTTGGGAAAGAGAAGCACATGGGCATGTTTCCAGATATTTGGGAAATATCCAAGTCTTAAGCAGCCATTAAATACGATGGTAAGAAATGTCGTAGCTTTTTTTGGAAGATTTTTGAGAACAACGTTTGGAATTAGATCAGGTCCAGGAGACTTTTTTAAGGAAAGGCTTTTTATTATTGACCCAATTTCGGTTGGGGTAGTAGGATCTATTAACCCAGGACTATCTGGGAAGGTAGTATTTAGCTGTGTTGTAATTTCTTGGGCAAATGCTCTATTGTTTTCAGCAATTGGCGTGGCAAATGTGCCTTCTAGGTGATTGGCAAAAAGGTTTGCTTTTCCTTGATCAGAAGCATAGAACGGGTTGTTGACTTCGATATTTGATATTTGAGGCTGTTGTTGTAGGATCCGTTTAGTTGCTAACCACATGGTTGGGTCTCTGGGTTGAAGACTAGCTATGTAATTTCTGTAGCTATCGAATCTATATTTATCTAAAGTGCTCTTTACTTCTCGATTTGCACGATTTAGCTGTGCTTTAATCAAGGGGTCCCTTGTTCTGTTCCATATCCTCCTCAGTTTGTTTTTCTTATTAATTAACTTTAAAATGCAATCTGGTGGGTTCAAAAAGTTTATTTTACGTTTGTATTGTTTTTAGATGAGTAGGTAGTTTGTTGAATATTTTAATGCACATGTAGATGGGTGTGTTTCTGTTAGGGTTAGTCTATGAATGGGATAAACCATATCTAAAGTTCTGGTTTTGTATGTGCTATTAGTGTTGTTGGATAGAAACTGCTCTTTATTTCTATGAAGATATAAGAGGCATTCATGCAGATATAAACCAAAAACTGTTAGGAGACCTGAATTCTTAAATCTTTCTCTACATGAATCCCTAGGTTTCATATTGTGTATTAACCTAACTGCTCTCTTTTGAACAATGAAAATTGATTGTGTGGAGTTGCTAACGCCCCAAAAAATAATACCATATCTGATAAGTGATTCGAAGTTTGCATAGTAGATTATTTTTTTAGCCTTATCATTTACATAGGTACATATAGTTCTTAATGCAAAGCAAATATTATTTAACTTTTTTAATAAATAATCGATATGTGATGTCCATTTTAAAAATTCGTTAATGACTATTCAATTCACCTGTCATCTGTCAAAAAGTGACCAATGAAAATCCAGAATTCTGACGTTTCTTGACCAATCAAAAAAATATAAGTGGATATATCTTCCTAGAAGGTATTCAAGTGACTATTTTTAACAAATGCGATTTTTATTAGAAAAAGTCAATATTAGTGTTCTGTTACTATAGAAATTGCGTAGTTTGTTGCTAGATTTACTGAAAACTAATTTGAAAAGCTAGTTTGGTTCATTAAATAGTCCCTCGAATACCATTCTTAGTCAAAGTTTAGTAGATTATTTTTGCGGTGGTATCACTACTCATGTCCATTGCGCTTGGGATTAGGACTCGTGCTATCGCACTCGTCCTAATCGTACCAAGCGCAATGGACATTCGTGACACCACCACAAAAATAGTCGACATAACTTTGACTACTCATGGTATTATAAGTGATTATTCCTAAAAATCTGGTATTCTCGACAGTATGAAAGTTTTTATTATCGATGTTTATGAGAGGTTTTTCTTTTGAGGTGTTGGTTCTGAATACCATGGTGTTTGTTTTGTTTTCATTTATTACTAGATTGTTACTAAGAAACCATTCTTTAGTCTGTAGATACAAGTTTTCCCCTTTCTCAATCAGATCCCGATGACCATCCCCCGCAACCAACAGAGTGGTGTCATCGGCAAAATTTGTAATTGCCGACTGCCCCCCTCCACCGACTACGTAGGACAAGTCATTTATCATTATAAGGAACAAAATTGGCCCCAGAATGCTCCCCTGGGGAACTCCCACCTGACTTTCCAACAATTCAGACGTTCCGGAAATGCCATCCTTTGCAACAGACACGCATTGCCAGCGATCCGAAAGGTATGAGGCAAGCCAACTCAGAGCATTTCTGATTAAATACTGTATCTTTCAAGTTTTTTTAATAAGTATTCTCTGTTCAGGCAATCAAAGGCTTTTGATAGATCGATAAATATGCTTGCAGAAAATGTATTTTCTTCTAGAAATTTTAAAATATGTAGCGTAAATTGATAGATTGCAGTTTGAGTGGATTTGCCCTCTATGTACCCGTGTTGTGAAGAACTAAATAAATTACATTCGTGAAAATATTTTAATATTTGAGTTGACATAGCTGGTTCAAAAAGCTTAGAAAAACTATTTAGTAGACTAATAGGTCTGTAACTTTCTAGATTCTCTGGATCTCCTTTTTTAAATAGTGGTTTTATTAGAGAAATTTTTAATTGTGTTGGGAAAATTCCATATTTAAAGGAGTTATTTATTATGTAGCAAATTACTGATTTTATGAAAGGTATACTGCGTTTAACAATAGTCACATGAATCTCATCCACGCCACTACTGAGTTTGTTTTTTAGTTTTTTTGATAGATTGATGATATCATTTGGTGTTAGAGGTCTTAGGTAAAATGAAGCATTATTAGAAATATTATTGCAGTTAAAATTTGCTGCAACAGTGTTGGTTTTAAAAAGATTAGAAATGAGATTTATTAAATATTTGTTGTAATCATTTGCTATTGTTTCAGGAGATCCAGGTATCTTGCAGTCATTATTTTTTTTTTAGTTTTTCCTTAATTTCATTGCACACAGTCCACATCGCTCTATTTTTATTGTCTGAAAAAACAATTTTTTTATTATAGTTTTCTTTTCGAGTTTGAATTAATAGTTCATCGTATTTTTTCTTTTGAATTTTATACATATCTTTAAAATTCGAGTCCCTGTTTCTTAACATTAATAAAAAAATCTAGCGATTGTTTGCAAGTTACTAATTCTGGATTATTGTATAAATTATTTATTTTAAATTTATTTTTCATTACTTTTTTGGGAAAGTGAATGTTAAACAATTCCAAAAACACATTGAGGAAGCAATCCCATTGTTCATTAACTTTTGAATTTTCAAAATAGTAAACCAAATTCCATATTTGTTCCCTTAAATTACTAAGAAACTCTAGTATTGCTTCCTCTTTATACATTCTAACATCTTTATTTGTAGCATTTTTGTTTGTTTTTAGATTTAAGCAAATTTTTTGGATCATATGATCTGAAACGTGATTTGAAATTACATAGTTCTTTACAGGACATTCAACCTGAGATTCAACATTACTAAATACAGTGTGACCCATTTGTTCTTGAGCCACCCTGTAAAATCTTTATTTATTGTGCGATTTTAACAGGATTTTTTTTAAATGGTAGAGCTTGATGAACTATATTTTTGTATGCAAAATCGCCACGTTCCTACAAAATCCAAGGCCTACTAGATTAGTGTTTAGTAGTAAAATTTCAAGAATTCGTATTAGCGATTTTTTTAGAAAACATCTGTACACGCCACTGGATTCGCCACCCCTCAAAACGGTACTGTACTAAATTTTATCGAAATCTTTCAAGTATTAACGATTTTATAGCCAAATTAAAAATACAGAATACCAAATTTATTCTAAAAGTTATTCATGAAAAAATATTTAAATTACTATTATCATTCTTATGCCTTATTTTTACAAATACAAAAAGAAATAGAAATAATAACACAAAACTTAAACAAATAAAATATCTAAGAGTATTCCATTACAAAAGCTACAATACTCTTGTCACTTCTACTAATCCACCGTTATTTCAATGCACTTGTCAATCCTTTTACGGACGTTCATAATCACCTTTCGTAATTGTTCCCGAGTAATTTCTGCACAGGCTTGTATTATCCTGGCTCGTAGTTCTTGAAGAGTTTGTGGCCTTGATTTGTAAAGTTTTAGTTTCAGTAAACCCCAAAGAAAAAAATCAAGGGGCGTTAGATCTGGTGATCTCAGCGGCCACTGAATCAAAGAACTGTTTCGCCCTATCCAACGATTTTCAAAATGTTCATTTAACCATTCTCTTACCAAAATAGCGTTATGAATAGGACTTCCATCCAACTGAAACTTTAAATTACGAAGATTCTGTAATGGTATATCATCTAATGTGTTCCAAAATACGTTCCCAAGAAAATTTAAAAAGCCATTTGCATTCAAATTACCCTCAAAGAAGAAAGGGCCAATTATTCGGTCATTTAGTATTCCACACCAAACGTTAATTTTTTGTGAATACTGTCTCTTAGCATTTATGACGAATTCGGGATTCTCAGCTGACCAGTGACGGCAATTTTGACTTGAAACCACCCCATTTGTAGTAAATGTGGCTTCATCACTAAATAAAATTTCCATAATAAAGTTAGGATTATTTAGATATTCCCCTTGTAGCCAATAACAAAACTCTAATCGTCTTTCCTCATCTCCCACTTCCAACGTATACAAAATCTTTGGCTTATAAGCCTTTATTTTGTTTATTTTCAGGCATCTTCTAATATTTTCTCTGGGGATATCAAGGTTTAAACTAGCCGTTCTTATACTATCCCGGGGGTTGTTGTTAAAGTATTCCAAAATACGGTCATTATTTCTCAAAATTCCACGACGTCCATTATGCCTGATTCTAAGCAAGTTTTTGGAAACAGCCCCCGTCTCATTGAAAACTCTATTAACCCGTTGTACAGTACTATGACTTACTCGTCTATCTGGGTGTCTATTATTGAATTCTCTCGCAGCTTCTCTTGCCGAACGCACATTATCGCCAACAAGACGTACAATTTCTATTTTGTCTCTTAAAGTTACGTTTTCCATGTTTATTTACACTAGCTGAATAACTCTCCTACAACTTTATTTGTCACTTTTGACATTAATTAGCTCTTGTCACTTTTGTTTTTTCATGGATAGCTTACGTTTTTGAATAAATTTATGAAAATTACGAGTATTTTTTATGTATTCTTAATTTGGCTATAAAATAGTTAATACTTCAAAGATTTCGATAAAATTTAGTACAGTACCATTTTGAGGGGTGACAAATCCAGTGGCGTGTCCAGATTTTTTCTAAAAAAATCGCTAATACGAATTCTTGAAATTTTACTACTAAACACTGATCTAGTAGGCCTTGGATTTTGTAGGAACGTGGCGGTTTTGGCTCCAAAAATACAGTTCATCAAGCTCTACCATTTAAAAAAAATCCGGTTAAAATCGCACAATAAATAAAGATTTTACAGGGTGGCTCAAGAACAAATGGGTCACACTGTATATTACCTATACAACTATTTGTGTTATTAGTTACCCTTGTATCGTCTTTTATGTGTTTATATATACCGAAAGAATCAAGAAGTGATAAAAGTTCCGTTTTGTATTTATTATCTCTTGTTAACTCAATATTAAAATCGCCACCTAATATTATTTTGTTTTCGTTCTGAATAGATGTAATGAGCTTCTCTAATAATTTTAAAAATATTTTTTTGTTACCATTGCATGGTCGATACACTGTTAGCACTAGTATTTCCTGTTTATTAATAACAATTTCAGTTGCTGCACACTCCAGTTCACCTTTTACAGAAAATTTAGATAGTTTTTTCCTGTTTTTAAATTTGACGTTGCGATGTACAGTCGTGTTCATTAAAGTGTTGTACAGAATTTGTGCTGTATGATTGTGACTTAATTTCACAAAGTTCAAAAAAGTGTTGTACATACAAATATTTTGAAAGGTTAGATCTAGGTCTATTTAATTAATGATACAATGTGAGCCTTTGTTGAGTAAAAACACAATCACCAATAAACTTTTAATGGTCGAAAAAATAACACACTAAAGATCTAAAGTAATTAATTTTCATTATAAAGAATAACAATCAAAAATAACCATAATTAGTTAGTTGTTACTTTGACAGTTCTGAAATTTAACTACCATTGACAAAATATACAAACAGCCAACTACCTATTTCTGTACAATACATTTTTAAGAACGACTTACAACAGCAAATTATCTCTGTACAACACATTTTTGAACACGACTGTGCGTATACGGCTGCACCCCCGTGCTGCACGAGTATGCAGTTAAGTTGAAGTTTTTTATGGGTAGCATTTTTAGTTGTTCTTCAGTTTTCCAGTGTTCTGTAACTAAGAAGACTTTGCACTGTTGTTCACTTTGTAAAAAATACTGTATACGGTCAATGGCATTTCCCAGCGATTGAACATTTTGGTGGATAATACTTATTTCTATTTGAGTATTCGGTGTGTTTTTATTGATGGATTCTCCGTTTGATGGCTGTTTGTCTAGCTCCGAGTATGCGTTGCTTTCTGGGTCTTTTTGATTCATAAAGAATTTCCCAAGGGTTTTGACCTTTTATAAACATCAAAGTTGAACCTTTTTATTCCTACGTTTGGTGGCCAGAAGTCTGGATTATACAGTTCATCTTTCCTGTCTAGTGGAGCTGTTACCACAAAGCACTTCCAGTTGTTTTTTTTTGCTGTGTTCTATTTCTTTTACAGTCACATTCTCGTTCTGAAAATTCTGCTGTTTTTTATGTAATTCATAACCATATCTACAATTGCGTGGGGTTGAACACGATTAATGAACAGCCACGCCTTGCGATCTCGTCCACAGAAGCCTGTTTTTTGTTGATTTTCATCTATTTTGCCTGTACCTAATCTTTTTTTGAATCTTCGGTTACGTTTTTCGACCTTGATAAAGCCCGAATCCTCATCTTTACTTACGTTTGAGGATATTTGTGTAGCAGGATGGGTGCTGTTTTCTTCTTCTTTTGATTGAATGTTACATTTGGGCAGATTTATGTAGGATTCCATTTTTTTACGTTGGTCGTGTTCTAGTTGAGTACAAGTGTTGTAACGAGGTGCTCCGGGTGGATCCTCATTTTTGGAATTTCCAGGTTTTGTTGTAATACTTTGTGGATTGTTATTGCGAGTATGTTTATCTGAAGAGGTGTACTGCAGGGCTTTCACAGTTTTCGGGATAGTGTGAAGCTTATTATTGTTTTGATTGTTTATCTCCTCGAGTAAGGTTATGTTTTTATAGAGTAGTTTTTGTTTTTCTCTTAATTCCATGATTATTTCCTCTTTTGCTTTTAGCAGATTTGTTAATTGTTCTGCTTCCTTAGTTTTTCCTCCATCAATTCTTGCATGTGGTTGATTTGGGGATTGTGTTGATGCGTCCCTAACCTTGGAACAACATTTCACAAGATTGTCCCTTCCGACCGCGATTAATCCCGGTACTCTTAGGGCACAGGACGTGTGGTACGCGTTTTTACACGATACGCACTCCGCAATTGATTTTTCGACACTTTTTTTGCAATATTTGCAATTAATTTTACCGTCGTTTGTTTTGACGTGTTCATCGTCCGCCATTTTAACGAACATATATTGTGTCTTTTAAGAGAATTTGGGGTTGTGAGCGGTGGGTGGGGGAAGAAATGTTTTGCTTTATTTCCTCGATTGTTAAATAAGGAAAACATGCTATTTTGTTTGATACTGGCCCTTTGTGAAATTGTAAATTTGCAAGTATACAGGGTGTAAAAAAAGTCTGGAATATAGCAAATATTTCAAAAACTACCGGAAATGAATTTTTCAAAATTTCCAGACTTATATAGGTAAAAACGGCGCATATAGGAAGGACAAAACCGTTTTTGTAACTGTACAGGGTTAGTCAGAAAAAATACCAACTTTTGTATTTTAAATTAGACATCTTATATATTACCGAGAAATCAAATAGTCCTTCAAAAGACAAATTCAACGATATAGGGTTTGATGGATTTCTATGTCAAAATGACAGATGTGGGGTGACTTAAAGAATAAGGTTTACAACAATAGACCGGTTAATATTGAAGCTTTAAAGGATCATATTCGAAATGAGATAAGTCAAATTCGACTTTTGACAACGTCTTACGAGAATTTAAAGACAGTATCCCATCGAATTTGACGTATCTCATTTCGAATATGATCCTTTAAAGCTTCAATATTAACAGGTCTATTGTTGTAAACCTTATTCTTTAAGTCACCCCACATCTGTCATTTTGACAAATAAATCCGTCAAACCCTATATCGTTGAATTTGTCTTTTGAAGGACTATTTGATTCCTCGGTAATATTCAGGGTGTTCAATTTAAAATACAAAAGCTGGTATTTTTTCTGACTAACCCTGTACAGTTACAAAAACGGTTTTATCCTTCCTAGATGCACCGTTTTTACCTATATAAGTCTGGCAATTTTGGAAAATTCATCTCCGGTAGTTTTTGAAATATTTGCTATATTCCAGACTTTTTTTACACCCTGTATATTAAATGGTGTGATGCTAACGGAATGTCAAATTGTAATTTTCTCTAACATGAATAATATTTCGTGGGGATGTCTGGATTCTGGATTAAAAATGGAGGGTGAGTTACCGCACATGCACTTAAGCCGCATTAAGTGGGCCCATTGTGCTACCTCCCAGCAGCTCTCTAAGTTGGGTATCACTCAAGCCATCCAATCCTTTGAATGTACTTAAGGACGACCGCAACTGGAGTGTTACTAATTCTGACCATATCGGGCCAGAAGTTCCCCAACATGGATCCTCTGACTTTTGCGAGAGCTGGACAGTGGCACAGAACGTGTTCTGCTGTCTCGTCATCCTCGTTGCATCCGCGACAGTTTGGGCTGTCCACCATATACCTATTAACTCCTATACTGCTGGCTACCCATGTTCACAACGAGTGGAAATCGTAGCTAACAAAGAGAGAGGTTTGACTACACCGTGCGGTATTTTTCAGGAAATGCGCAGGCGCGAAAAATGTAGTTACACAAAACTTAAGGCTGGCGTTTGGCTTATGTTGAAATAATAGGGACAGATTGATACATAGGAATCACGTATTATCGATTCACAAGCGTCGTATGAAGTTAAACCAGACTTCATTTCAAAGACGAATGTTGGCTGTTTAGGGTAAGCAATTTTATAAATGGTAATAGATTCGCTTGCGCTGTAAAATTGTATTTAAAATATTGACGCTTTTGTAGACATTTTTCATTTGTATTTCTGTCATCCAACAGTAAAATTTACTTGTGAAAAATAGAAAACAGAAACTGTAAAATAGCATACAGGAAGATACCATTTTTGATCTTTCATTTAAGACCTCATTGAACTATTTCTGACGTTTAGTTTTTGATAATACGTGATTCCTAAAAAATTTGAAGCTGTTGTCATTTCATTGGAATCTTCGGAAATTCGTGCCGGTTTTGTAAACACCTGATAAAATTTCCACAAAAATAGCGCACATATAGTTCAGCCATTGTAAGACAGATGTCGCTTCATAATCAAGGTTGTGACATTGCACGAATACCTGGAAATTTCTACTTGCAGTATACAGGCTAATCCGAAATTTACAATACGGTAAATAACGAATTCAAATGATAGTGGATGGTTATTATTAGAGCGTAGATTTCTAGCTATTTTACTATACGTAATAATTAATAGCTGAACAGAAACGCTTAGAATGAAATACGAATTATAGATACAAAATATGAAAAGCTACTCATAACCCCCAAGGGATTTTTGAAATTATTTCTCCCTCAAACTCGTGGTAACCATGCAACTATAGGCAACGTCTTAGCAACCATACAATGAGGCAATCCTTGATGTTACTTACACATTCTAATTTTAAAGTTCATTATGACATTTTGAAATTTCATACTATTTTTACTAATATAAATTAGTAATTTGGAGATGAAATCAGGTATGTTGGTATTGTATTAGCTTAGCTACTTGAAATTTCTACATGAAAAATAAGGTTCAATCAGAACTCTGTATTGTCAAAAACACATAAAAATTTTATTTAAAAGTTAATTATAACGTTTTGCTGGTTATACCAGCTTCATCAGATAAAATAAATTTAAAATACAAGCATTTTGCAATAGTTAATCTGATAGTTTAAACAAGCAAGCAATTAGGGAATAAGTGAAAGAATAAAACCTCACATTTAATACATACCAAGAAAAAACATATCGTATCTTAATGATTAGGATTCATTACATCTTCTTGTTTAAAATTGAAATATAATTTTTCTTTTTCCTTCAAAACTCCAACTTTTGTCAATAAGTATTGAGTTGTGATTATTTTCTGTTTTTTTCGTATGTTTTCTTAAAAATTATGTTTCTAAAAGACAGATATTAAAAGTTAATAGAGAACAGTTTTTGTTAAAAGAATAGTAATCACCTTTGTAGTTTTTGTCGTTTTCTTTTAAAGTGTATTCTTTTTTATTCTTCTTTATATTTCTTGATTAGTCATTAGTAGCAATTTTTTTAGAATAAAAATAATCTTCATATTAAACATCCATAACTAATGTTGTATTCTCAATAATTTTTGTCCGTTAACAGTTTAGGTTTATGTTTGTTTCGTATTTTGTTTATTGAAATTTGGCTGGAAATTAATTAATGTTAATATTATTAAGAAAGTGTTAGTTTATTGATTAAATCTTTACCTTTAATTTTTAGGAGTATTTGGATTAAGGTAAAATGACTAATGACTAATCAAGAAATATAAAGAAGAATAAAAAAGAATACACTTTAAAAGAAAACGACAAAAACTACAAAGGTGATTACTATTCTTTTAACAAAAACTGTTCTCTATTAACTATTAATATCTGTCTTTTAGCAAAATCATTTTTAAGAAAACATACGAAAAAAACAGAAAATAATCACAACCCTATCTTGTTTTTCAATACTTATTGGCAAAAGTTGGAGTTTTGAAGGAAAAAGAAAAATTATATTTCAATTTTAAACAAGAAGGTGTAATGAGTCCTAATCATTAAGATACGATATGTTTTTTCTTGGTATGTATTAAATGTGAGGTTTTATTCTTTCACTTATTCCCTAATTGCTTGCTTGTTTAAACTATCAGATTAACTATTGCAAAATGCTTGTATTTTAAATTTATTTTATCTGATGAAGCTGGTATAACCAGCAAAACGTTATAATTAACTTTTAAATAAAATTTTTATGTGTTTTTGACAATACAGAGTTCTGATTAAACCTTATTTTTCATGTAGAAATTTCAAGTAGCTAAGCTAATACAATGCCAACATAGCTGATTTAATCTCCAAATTACTAATTTATATACAAAAACAGCTGTAAATCCAAAAATTAATTTTTACTAATATTGCTAGTAAATAAAATATTGTATGCACCATGGGAGATATTCATGTTCTTTACCTTCGGTTGACTTACAGACCTCAGACTAAAAGCCCTCGGTCTGTAACACATGTCAACCCAAGGGAAAAACATATTGATATCTCCGTTAATGCATAAGTATCTATTATTTTTAGGTTGAAAAAGAATGTTTTTCATCAACCGTTTTTGAAGTGATTACTACCAAAACTGTCATTGAAGTAGACGTTTCTCTTACTGACACAAAAAGTGTATTTTGCAATGCAACACTTTTAGTTCCTAGAATTAATAGTATATTGTTTTATTAGAATTACAAGTAGTACTTTGTTTGACGAGCAATTATGTTTGCATTTGCAAGACAAAGCGCACCTTAGCCGAGCAAATGCAAAAATTGCAAGTCAAACAGGGTCACTTTTAATCCAAATAATACATACTATTTTTTCTGCAACCTAGAAAAGTACAAAATATTCAAAATTTTAGATGATTGATTACTTTTGACGTTTCTCATTTAAAAATCATTATGACAACTACATTCACAGACGACCAAATGCAAGTTGCTTTTAGTTCCATGGAAGTAAAAGTACTTCCTAGGAACTAAAAGTGTTACATAGCAACATACACTTTTTGTGTCAGTAAGAGAAACGTGAGCTTCAATGACAGATTTTGGTATTAAAAGTAATTACTTTTGGTTGCGGAAAATACTATTTTATTTAACAAGCATATAATGTAGGCTATATTACGCGAAGATGAAATCATCCAAGTGTAATACAGCGATTATATGCAAGTCAAGTGCAATAATTTATCTACAACTACATAGTTTTTGATAATAACTAGGTACCTAATTAATCAACGTGATAATATATTTCAAATTTATCAATCGATATTTACCTTCAAAACCTTTCTGCCATTTAACAGCACACCGGAATCACTTTGCAACACCTTACAAGAAAACAGATACAGTTACCAAATTTTACTGCGATATATTATTGGTAAATGTTATACGTTTACAACTCAATTTATACTTCCTATAATGCTGCCTAAACAGATATAAAAAACTTTAAATATTGACAAAGAAAAAAGTATTTTTTATTACACTACTTTATTTTCAATACAAGATTAATAGCAGATACACTGTGATTGAGGTCACCACCCTGGGCCGAAGCGGTTTAGAATTTCGTCTTGATGTCTTGCTTTCGGTCGTACTCGTCGTCTCTATTGAACGAAGATAGTAATTAATAATAAGTACAAAAAATTGCTAAAAATTTTAACAAAATTATTACTTCTAAAGAAAAAAATGCTCAATGTATTTATGGTAATTTCTTATGATATTGTTTGTATTCGCAGAGTAGCACAATTCAAAGGCTTCTAAATATTGCAGCATAATTCTAATTTGCAGTAATACTCGTTTCTTGTTGTTCTGATCCCGGTCATGGAAAAAATTGTATATAAGCAGGAGAGAACGCCATTTTTTATTCTTTGTATTTGTAGTCCTCGCGTTTCGCACTTGCGTCTCAAACACACACTTTGGAAAAACGTATGCCTTTCTCTTCCGTATTGGAAAGTACTATTCATTCATGTTACCATCGATATTTTTCAGTTATTTTATCACCCCGCCCTCCTCAATTTTTTTCGTCGGGGATTGGCACAATGTTGGCAACCCTATGCAGAAAAACCATTTTTGCCTATGATGAATGTAGATTTCGTGAAGTTATTAGAATTTTGAATTAAACAACAAAAATATAAACAAGAAAGCTTAATAAACTTTTTTTATACAAGGTACAGTTACTGAATAAATTGAAATTAAAAATTAAATAACTTTATTTTTAACCTGACTTGTTCAGCTGCTGTACGTATTAATCTTCCTTACTTTTGGTTGTTTAGTTACAAAATCGTATTTTTTTAAGAAATAAAATATTTTATAATATTACCTTTAATAAAAATTACTATTTGTTTCTAACTTTGATACGGTCCTGTCGCTAGACTCGCACCTCTAAAATGCATTATTTTATAAATGTTTTATAAGAATTGTCTAAATAGCATAAAAATGTATTAAAACTAGATTGAATTGTTTATAAAAAAAGTACACATGTATTTACCAAATATAAACTGAATTGTTAATAAAACAGCACAAATTTACAAAAAATAAACCGAATTGTTAATAAAAAAGTGCATACATATTTACCAAAGATTTTTTATTAACAGAGTAGTTTATTTTTTGTAAATACATTTTTACTTTTTTATAAACAATTTAATATATTTTTTCGAAAACTGTCATCAAATGTTGACATTTTCGTTAAATTCTCAGTAAGCAAAGTGATTCTTTTTTGTCACTTAACAGCGAAATACTTTTATGTTCTAGAACGCAAAACTCTTTTGCGTTCTAGAACATAAAAGAAATGTCAAAAATTTGTAATTTTTTAGGAACTTATTTGTGATTTTATTAATTAAGTAACCCACATTAGTTTTATATTAAGTAATTTAAAATTTCAATAGATACTAATAACGATTATAAACTATTATAAACATGACTAATTTATGTTGTACTGCATGTAAATTGAAGGTGCCGATATTGCAGTGAGTTAAATTTATACTTCACTTTGCCGTTTGTTAAACAATTCAGCAGGCCGTGGTTCAAAAATTAATTGTTTATGAAATATAAAATTGTCAATTAACGTTGACAGTTACCTTATTTAATTTTTTTTTATTCTCATACTACTTAGTTTTATTGCAGTTTTCGAAAAATCATTGTTTGCATCTCGAATGCGAAATGCTTTTGCGTTCTCGAATGGGTATTTTGCCTCGCTAAAGCTCGGCAAAATAACTTCCATTCTCGAACGCAAAAGTAGCATTTCGCATTCTAGATACAAAAATAGCCATTTTAAATACATATGCACTTTTGTATTAACAATTTAGTTTATCTTTGATAAGTACATGTTGACTTGTTATAAACAATTTAATTTCTTTTTCGTAGTTCTTTTTATATTCAATTAACTTAAAATAGTTATTTGTTTCATTAGTACAAAAATGCATGATTTCGGGACAAGTAAGACGATCGCCGGACGACGCGCAGCGGAGTCCGGCGAGTCTTACGCGTCCTGAACAGGACCGTGCCAGCATCAATGGCCGCCTGTGTGCAGAGCCAAATTTGCCGCCCCAAAATTTAAATTTTTGTTGTAAAATATAAATTTTATGTAATACATACCTAGCTTAACTGTAACAAATCAAATTAATTTAAGTGAAAAACAGAAATTTTAAAAAAGTTTTATTAACAATAAAATTTACAAAAAAAAATAGTGGAATAAAATTAATAAAAAAACAACAAAATTTTAGAAAATTATAAAAAAGCAACTTTCCTAGCTTTTTTCTCCGCAAATTCTTTAATTACTAATTCTAAATCGATGGAATCCATCGTGTCGCTTTCTATTGCTATTATAGACAGATTATTTAATCTGTTTTGTGACATTGTGGATCGCAATTAATTTTTAATAATATTTAGTTTGGAGAAAGATCTCTCACCAGACGCAACTGAAACTGGTAAGGTGAGTAATATTCTAAGAGCTATTGACATATTTGGAAATGATGCTATGAGCTGATTTTCAAAAATATATTCAAGAATGGACTGGGGCTCTAACTGATGCTTTTCAGCTGAAGTAGGTTTAAGATGTAATTTTAAAGATTTTATCTTTTCAAATAATTCTATTCCATCTACATCTGATTCCTTTCTAGAATCATCAGTTAGATGAAGATGTAAATCTTTACAACATTGTAATAACTCGTTTTCCGTTAAATCAAACATATTATAGAGAAATCCAAACATAGTATCATATCTTGTTATTCCCTCGAATCTGTCTCTTAAAGACGATAAAGTTTGATGTAATATATTAAAATAAACGTTAACTTTATAATAATTTTTTGGATCAATATTTGGTTCATCACTGTGTTCATAATCAAATTGTCTGGGTTTTCTTCGTGGTCTAACAGACTGAACAGCAGGGAAATTAGATTCAATACCGAGTTCATCCGCAAGTGTATTAGCGTCAGTAAGAACATTATTGAATTCTTCATCTGATCGAAGAGCTAAGAAAAAATCTAACAAATTTTTAAAATGCTCTAAGCAAGTTTTTATATTTATAGTAGGATTTTGCATCATCGTGCTCAAAACATTAATTTTGATTAAAATATTGTACCAAATAATTGTTGAGCACAAAAATTTATAACTCTGAATTTTTAATGCCAAAGATTTGGCTTGATGTGAAGCACTGTGGTCTTGTACGGATAAACGATCTTCAATTACTTCTACCAATGCATCATATATTTGCCCAATTTGGTAACGCAGGGGCTTCACAGCGTCTATTCTACTAGACCACCGTGTATCACTAAGTGGTTTTAAATTTAAATTTGTTGTGTGTTTTTTCAGAATTGACCATCTTTTTACCGACGCAGAAAAAAACAAATAATTCTTGAACTATATCAAAATAACCAGAAGTCTCAAAAGAAACTTTAGCAGCATCGTTCACTACTAAATTTAATGTATGGGCTGTGCACGGCACAAAAAATGCTCGCGGATTTATTTCAAAAAATTTTTTTTGCAAACCATTATGTTTGCCGCGCATATTTGCCCCATTATCGTACCCTTGGCCACGCATGTCGTAAATATTTAAATTCAACGTTGAAAGTAAATTCATTAAAAATTCACTTAAACCCACTCCAGTTGAATCATTAATAGGACAAAATTCTATAAAATGCTCGCGTATTTCAATTTTTTTTGAGGACTCATTCAACATTGTAAATCTAAAAATTATAGTCATTTGTTCGATATGACTAATATCCGGTGTACAGTCAAGAATGATAGAATAGTATTTACATTTTCTAATTAAATCCAAAATATTATTTCTAATTTTGTTACCAATGACATCTATTATTTCATTCTGAATTTTGTCCCCTAAATAATTTACCATTCGTGTTTCATCTTTTTGTGACTTTTGAGTCCGAATCACATGTTCTGACATAACAGAATCAAATTTTGAGATCATCTCAACAGCTTTTAAAAAATTACCGTTATTGCTTTCAAATAATTTATTAGATTGCCCGTGTAAAGCAAGACACTGTCGTGACAAATATTGTATTATTAAAATTATTCTCTCAATCACAGCATGCCAGTGCTTTGCTTCTGCATTCAACAAACGTAGTTGCGTCTGGTTTACAGTTTGTTCTTTTGATAACAATTTTATAAGTTCTAACTGATTTTTAACTTTTGCATTGTATCACTTTTTTCGTGCCTTGAAATCAATAGTGACAAATGCTGCCAGTCAGAAACACCTTCCTTTTGCGAAAAATTGTTTTTAATTTTGCCAAATATTGTACAACAAAAGCAATAAACTGCATTATTTTTTATTGAATAAACTAACCACGGTCTATTAATTTCTTCTCCGTTTGGAAGAGAACGGTAGAAATATTTTTTCGAAAACCTTCGACCATTTTCATTAGTTGGGAAATTAAATTGCGTTACCTGAACAGGCCCTCTTTCTACTAAAATTTTTGTTAATGTTGTTGATATTATCTCAGGCCACTCTCCAGGATCATCTGAGGTTGCTGTATCCTGCTGCGACTGCTGTGAATCTGATGAGCAGCCAAATTTCTTTAGTTCAGAAAGCCTTGATGAGGATGACGTGCTGGCTTCTTCAGCGTCACCAACTTCTCTTCTCTCTGGTTTTGGAGACTCCGAGTCAGATGAAGTCACCTTCTCTTCCCCAGATTCGGAATCTTCCCTCATAATTTCCATTTCGACTTCTTGGACGCACGGCTCATTAAGTGGCCCGGAAGAGAACTAGAGCTTGATTCTAATGCTTCCGCTGACACATTTTCTGGCTTCAAATATTTTTCTAAAGTATTGGCCAGTTTTTTCTTTTCTTCTTTTTTTTGTAGACTTTGTTTTCGATACTGAAAACCCGACAGCCTTTTCGTTTTTCTGTTCTAGAAAAATTATAACAATTTTATTACTTAATACAATTTAAGAATATGTAGGTAACTATCTGTGTATTGATTGATATATGATTGATATGTATGTAGGTACTTACCATATTATATTTATAACTTTTCTTCAACTTTCTTCAAAACACAATCACTAACAAAATTAATTTTCTCTACTCGATCTTCTCTGCAGCCAATTCAAAAATTAAATGACCAAATAATTATCATTGCACCCATATTACCACAGCATTAATGTAAGCATCATATAATATTATATTTCTTAAAATCAGCTTTAAACAATTAGGTACTTACCGACAAAAGAGATCGCCGACACCCCGATCAATAATAATATAAATACCTACTTCATAAATACGATTTGTTTCACAGTCAATAAAAGCCGCCAGCCGCCAGTTTTCTGAAAAGTCACGTTTTGTTGCTTCTGATAAATATCCGGCTTTTTTGTAATCATTGCATAAAGATGCATGGAAAGCGTTCCTTCAAGTTGGCTTCGTTTAACAATTAGCCGCCACGGAATAAAAACTAACTTCGAGAATTTACATAAACAATAATCTATGTAACCATATTATCAGGTGTTCATTTACACAATAAACATTTTTTATACCTATATAGGTACATTTTTTTGGAACTTCTAAAATTTGTAAAGAAAAAAAAATTGTATCTACTTTTTTTTTTTTTTTGTAATTTGTATATAATTTTTAAACCTTTTTGGCCGCCCCTGAATTTGGCCGCCCTTGTGCGGTGCACACATTGCACACTGGCTTGGCGCGGCCCTACAAACGCATTTTTTGTGCGAATGAAACATACTATTTTTTCTCCAACTACTCATAAATTCGGTAATATGACTTATGATTTAGAATCAAACATTGTAGGTTATATTGTAGAACTGTCATGGCGCAAATAAACAATCACTATACGGGGAAATTAAACAACGACGGCGATTGCCGAATATTGACGAAGCGTTTGTGTTTTATATAAAATTTACCATGTAAAACCCTATCTTGCGTCCATTTTTGTACTAGTGCAAATATGAATCGAAAAGTGTACAGTTGCCAAGATAATTGGTGAACATCCCGAAATGATTTACATTTTGTACAAAATTATTCGACAATATGGCGTCTTATTCGTGTGGTTGGAGAAAAATACAGTATATTTAATTTCTTCTCTACACACCCCTGCATCTTTCTTACCCATTTTCTGACAAATTTATTATTTCAATTATACTCGGGGTTATTATTGCAATTTTTAAATAATTTTACTGCACGCCAGTGGAGGAAATTGAAAAATTGTAGTAGGCTTAGTTTTATTAAAGAAAATATTAAAGAAGTTACTCAGAATCAGAAAAATAGTAGAATTTCAATTGCAATGGAAACAGTTTTATTGGTAAAAATTGATTTGTAATATAATGTAAATGAATTAAAATTGATTTGTCTTGTTAATTTGCATTTATCTAGTTTTGGCAAATTTCTTTTTCAAAATGAGCTTCTTCTAAACGATAGTACCTAGGTATAATCGACCCACAGCGTGGTTTTGAAAATAACATCACTCAAACTCAAACTTAATTTTCACACTAATACAGATTAACATAATCCTTAATTTGATTAAATTCATCAAGTTGGGCCTATCAGACAGAACTCTTCACCGTATTTTAAAGGATTTAGAGGCCTATTCTGTAACCTCTAACGACGCGAGTGCGACTCGTTAGCGAACGATTTTCGTTATTTGAACGAACTGGTGCTCTAAAGCTATTCCGTAGCGCAAAGTTTCGTTGATGCGACGTTATAACGCGGCGGCCGGCCACCGTTCACAAACGGCGGTTATTTGACTGACGTTAGTCAACGACGTGAATTTTAGCTTAGTTAAATTTCAGTATATTTGAGTATTTTTCTGTTCACGTAATTGTTTTACTTTTGAGATGGAGAATAATAATTATCTAAACGTAATTTTAGAGGAGTTGGAACGCTGTATGCTTTAAATTGTTATTACTAACTTACAAATCTTCCTTGCAGTAATATTTTAAACTTTTATATCACGCAAGACAACGTAACGCTCGTTTACGAGACGCAAGCAATCCTTTTGAGATTCCAGAAATCAATTTCAGAAATTATATCGATTAGTCCGCCAAGGGGCCCTTGATTTATGTAACTTAATTGAACCACACATAGAGGATGGTTAGAGATCGACAAAAATACCAAAAGTGGTAAAGGTACCTACGCAGATTTATTTACCTAGTAATTATTGATAAAGCTTTGTCATTGATATATGTATTTTGTTGTAGTTTATAACGGTCATGCATTTCTTAGCACATGGAAGTTACCAAAAATCTGTAGGTAAAGACCACCATTGTGGCTTACCTCAGACTTCTGTTAGCCGTTGTTTTATTGAAATTAAAACATTATTATTGAACATTTGGCTCCTACGTTAATAAAATTTCCTCAAAATCTGAATGACACTACTAGAGTAAAAACGGGCAAATAATGTAGAAACAACCTGCCTCAGATTTTAGTACAATTTTTTTCAGTTTCTTTGAAAAGTTTAATTTTCCTGGGATAACGGGATGTATTGACTGCACTCCTGCACATGCCTTTATGAACAGAAAATGATTTTATATCATCAATTGCCAAATTGTAATCAGAATGTTTTATTTTATACCTAAGTGATAAATTGTTTGAAATATGTCCAATTATTTTAGATTTGTCAAATTTGAAGATTTTAGCTCGATGCCAGGTATCCTGGTTCAGTTCTTGATTCGGCAATTTGGATGGTTAGCAACATTAAGGAAGTGCTGCAAAGACATTTTAGATTTTACCGAGAATAATGATCGAACTACTTATTAGTTGTTGGGAGATTCTGGGTATCCATTGCAACCATTTTTATTAACGCCGATTGTTGGAGCAAATTTGGACACGCCAGAAGGTCGTTATACGGTTATACTCAACGGCATTCTGTAGTACGTAATTCAGTTGAATGATGCATTGGACTATTAAAAGCCTATTTTCGATGTTTGCATAAAGATCAAGTGCTACATTACAGCCCACAAATGGCTAAAATGATAAGCTGAAGTTAGCATCAAGTAGGGAACAATATACTAACTTTCCCAAAAACGTCTAACACACCGTTGCGCTTCGAGCGACCGAACGACAGCGCGTCCGGAATAACTTTTCTAACGAATTCGTTGAGCTTGCCGTTATGAAAGTCGCTAACGATCGCCTTTAGGAAAATCATCGTCAACGAACGACGAGTTACAGAATAGGCCTCTTAAAATTTCATCCTTACAAAGTTCAAGTCGTGCACCAATTACTAGGTACCACGAGATTTAGAAGTTCGGGTTACGTTTTGTGAACAATTCCTTCAACTACTGAATAATAATAACCAAATTAATTTGGAGCAAGTGCTTATATGTTTAATAAATAAATTATATTGTAACTAAAATTGGCAAGTTTTTACTTTACATTTTTGAAAAAAAATTAAAAATATTGTAAACCTTGAAACAGTTATTAACAATTCAAATAGGGTCGGTCATTCTGCCGGACCCTGAACTACTTACTCTTCGTATTCTTGCACAGACCCCCATGTAAAGTCATACTCATTTTCTTCATTGATTTCTGCAGTAATATCGGATGTTTCTTGTTTACTTGAAACTGGAGATTCGCTACGGCTACAATCTTCGACAATTTCCTTGAAAATACCCCTACAAAATTGGCCTGTTTCTGTGAAAAAAAAACATTAGAAGGTTGCACCATTTCATTATTGAATGAAAACATACGTGTCAGCAAAGGTATTTTCTCAATGATGCTGTTAAAAAGAATTTCCACGTCTTTTCTTATACGGTTTTCAAAGTTAAGTCGGCACTATTGCTAACTTCGTTATTATTGGAGCTACAAAGTCAGTTAAATAGTAGTATTTTTTTCGCCAATTACGATGGTGAAAACGGAATCAAAATCGAACATCGCGTTCGCGAGTTATGTCATTGCCAGGGCCACTAGAAGCGTTTACAAGCGGCCTCAAAAATGCTTGGAGCAAGAGGGTGATGTTTTTGAGCATCTAATTTGAGTTTTGTTTTTAAAAGTTCATAGAATAATTTGAAATAAACGATATTGTTTCACTTCATGGATATTCTTTTTAATTTCTATTTTATGATAAGGCAAAATTGCCACTAACACAGCCACCTTGACGAATTTGAAAAATCATCAATACCTTTGTCATTTTCGACATTAGGATAAAAAGACATAGGACACTTTTTGTTCAGAATTCAATTTCCTATCGATTGTGGATATTGTATACTGAGTGTCCGATTTGAAAAAATTTTACTTTTTGATATAACTCGCGAACGCGTTGTTCGATTTTGATTCCATTTTCACCATCGTAATTGGCGAAAAAAATACTACTATTTAACTGACTTTGTAGCTCCAATAATAACAAAGTTAGCAATAATGCCGGCTTAACTTTGAAAACCCTATATCGTATCTGCGTACGCCATAGGCGTAATTTAGGGGTGGCAAGGGGTGGCAGTTGCCACCCCAGAATTGGCCAACCATGTATTTTGCCACCCCTAAATTTTAAAGTAATATTATCAATAACGTAATTAAAGCATGAATGACTGAAGAACGGAGTGAGGGAGGAATGAGGAATGTTGAAATGGCAACTCGGTAAACTGAGTGAGTACGGCTGTGCGGGGAGCGGGTGAGCGACATTTGGCTACTGGACTATGAATCATCTACGAAGTATGTTCGGCTGTCGCAGCGCAGGCGCAGGCGCACTCACGCACGGTTCAGTGACTAGACTTGTCAGTCGTCTGCATCGCTGTCTACTGTCTACTGTTACAAAAAGAAACGGTGTTTAGATGATACACGGACGGATGGAAGTGCTTTGGAACATGAACCAGAAAAACATAAAGAAGTAGACGACGTGTTCAGCTCGCCATCCACATCTACTCAGTTGCCCATATATACAAGCAAGAAAAATGAACCAGCATATGAAAAGCGCAGGGAAGGTCCTTCCAGTTCAGATTCAGTTCAACAATTGTCAATTGAGACTATTAATAAACGTGATCCCGCTCATGGTCCAGCTTTGGCTATGGTGCATGCTAGGGAAGGCTCATTTCAACCACGAGATTTTATATTTCCTAAAACAGATGGAAGGAAATTTCGACCAGAGTGGTATAACATGTTTTCTTGGTTGGAATACAGTCCCTTGAAAGATAAAGCATTCTGTTTTGTCTGCCGTGCATTTTACAACCCAGAAGAAAAACCAATGCAGAAGATGTTTTCACACTTAGTGGATTTTCCAAGTGGAAGAAAGCTATAAAAGTGTATGAGAACCATGAAAAGAGTAACTCGCATAGGAATTGTACAAGTAAATTCAATTCATTTGTTGAAGCAGAAAAAAGTGGTACTGTCATTGAAAAAGTAAACCAAAAGTATTCTGAAGAAGTACAAAAAAACCGATTGTATTTGACAGCGTTGTGTGAATCTTTGATATTTTGCGGTAGGCAATCCATTGCTCTAAGAGGCCATGACGAATCTGTCGATTCGAATAACAGAGGAAACTTTTTAGAACTGATGCAGCTTCGTTTCAAAGATAATG
Organism: Agriotes lineatus; assembly: GCA_940337035.1. Taxonomy (NCBI): domain Eukaryota; kingdom Metazoa; phylum Arthropoda; class Insecta; order Coleoptera; family Elateridae; genus Agriotes; species Agriotes lineatus. Next base: position 82,987 of record CALNHX010006381.1, read on the forward strand.
ATTTAATAAGAACATTCTACAATGATCGTAAAAAGAATTGCGAATACACTGCACCCACCTTCCAGAATGAGCTATTGTCCATTATTGGAGAAAAGATCAAGCTGAGCATTGCCAAACAAGTTAAAGAGGCAAACGTTTTTGCCATTACAGCTGATGAGACTCAAGACATTGCCAAGCACGAACAAGTAGCTATTGTTTTGAGATATGTCAATGATATGTTAGAAGTTCATGAATCATTTGTAGGATTTTATCGCGTAAAAAGAACTGATGGTGAAACACTGGCAAATGAGCTTAAGAGCGTTTTGACTGCACTGGACTTGAACATTAAAAATCTACGTGCCCAATGTTATGATGGGGCCTCAAACATGAGGGGTCCGTACAAAGGAGTGGCAGCTAGAATTAGGGAAGAAGCCCCAAAGGCAATGTACATTCACTGTCAGGCACATATATTGAACTTGTGTATTGTAAGCTGTTGCACAAGCGTGACTTCAATAAGGAATACGTTTTTTGGACTTCAAAGTCTGTACAATTTTGTTGAGAAATCAACTAAAAGACATGCTGTTTTTGATGAAATCCAAAAATGTGCAAGGAGCTTCAGTGGTGGAACAGTAACGTTAAAATCTTTGAGTGACACAAGATGGGCTTGCCGTGTCGAAGCAGTGCGATCGTTGTTGGATAATTTTGAAACCACTCTATCAACTCTACAAGAGATTGCTCAGACAGACCCTGACAGTGGTGGACAAGCGAATGCTTTGATAAAAAATATGGAGGATTTCAATTTTGTTTTTGATTTGTTATTGCTCAGGAGAGTTTTATCACAAAGTGACTTGCTGTCAAAGACCCTGCAGGCAAGCAGCGTGACCTATGAAGTTGTAAAATCAGTTAAAAACAGCACACTCGAGGTGTTACGTTCCTTCAGAACAGAAGAATTTTTTACCCAGCTATTTAATCACTGTAAAGAGATTGCTGATAAATGCGGGTTTAGACCACCGGAATTACCAAGAAAAGGCAAAATTCCTTCAAAAATTGGTGGTGGAAGTAAAAGTCCGTTTTCAACTGTGGAACAGTATTACAAGACCACAATCCTGTTCCCAGTTATTGACATCCTGGACCACGAAATAGAGACCCGGCTACAAGAAAACAATTTGGATGTATTGAACCACTTGAGCCTAGTACTAAGTGGATCTGAAATAGATTTAGCCAGTATAAAGTTTGTATGCTCATATTACACTTTGGACGATGAACTTCTTTTGTCAGAGCTGAGATGTTTTTATAAAATGGAAGAGACAAAAAACCAAAATATTCAAGAAAGAGCTACCGTTTTTGTAAAAAAATCTTTAAAGAGTGTGTTCCCTCTAATCTTTGTACTTTTTAGAGTGTTTTTTACAATTCCAATGAACTCAGCCTCATGTGAGCGATCGTTTTCTTCTTTGAGAAGATTGAAAACTTACACAAGGAACACCATCGGCCAGGAGAGATTATCCTCGTTGGCCCTTTTGGCAATCGAGAGGAATATTGATATTAATATATCTCAAGTAATTGATAATTTTAACTCTAACCAAAAGAGGAGAGTGCATTTTGTTTAAAAATTTTTTATGTTGAAACATTTGTTGATTTGTATGATGGAATTTAACGAAAGTTAAATAAAGCTTTGTGTTTTGTAAGATGTTTGCTTGATTCCTTGATTTGTACTTTTATGACAAAAAAACATACTAAACACTCAGTCAATTATGTAGAAACACTTTCAATGAAGTCATTACATTGTTTTGTGGCAAAAATATTTTTTTTGTATGCTATCTATTTCTATGGTTACACACAACACGGTAATAAAACTGTTCTTTGTTTCTTTCCAAATCATTCATGGAGAAAAAATAGGAACTAGCCGTATCCTGAACACAGTGTAGGCCGTTATGGTAATATATTTTGCCCAGATAGAGCCATAAGGTACATTTAATTTGCCTTTCCGCAAGGATTAACTAAGAAATGGTAACTAGTTTCGTACAAGCAAAAGTGATTATCAAACGTGTAATTTTTCAAACATTTTCCAGACCCCCCGGTAGGTTTTGCCACCCCACTTAAGAAGCTTAAATTACGCCCATAGCGTACCCCTCCTTGAAGCAGTTGCTTTATTATTTCTTCTCTTTCGACGTGCGAAATTATGTTTAACCATTGTTATATTTGTATAACTAACGTCAAATTCTTCGTATTTATTGATATCGCACGTGCACAAAGTTGCCAGGTCAAAGAAATACAATACACGAGATTGGAGTTACAAATATTACCAGATAACTTTTTATGTCTTGTCATTTTTATTATCTATTTGCACCTGTTGTCTGGGCACGACGTTACAAAACACAAACACCTGACATCTGTTCAGCAGAGAACACCACCTTAGTTAGTCGTATACTTACATAAAGTAGAAATGTTTATAACTAGTTTGACTATAAATTTCCAGGTACTAGCACGCTGCAACACAATAAAGCGAGAGGGAAGATTGGAGCATTTTCTTCGTTCCAATCCACAACCTTAAATGCGCCTTACTAATTCGAGGCCATGTACGAAAAGGGACCCTATTTAGATCCCAACAAGATGATTCATTATCTCAAAAGGCAAACCAAAAGATTTCCGCATGACCAGATAAGCGATTAAAAATACAACAAAATAAATCGAATGGCTTAAGGTTGGGGATTGGAACAAAGAATATGCTCCAATCTTCCCTCTCGCTTTATTGTGTTGCAGCATGCTACCACCTGGAAATTTATAGTCAAACTAGTTATAACAAGGCGGTCTACATTGTTCCAGGCCATGACACTGGGCCTATAAAGTGAGCTTTGGAATGGCCTACCACAATCTGGCAACGTGGCTTTGCCAACCTTTAACAAAAATCACTAGTTTTAGTCACTAAATAGACAATCTGTCAGTGTACTGTCAGATTAATGCCAGTTGAAAAAATCTTTCAAAATTGTTGTTATTTACACTGTAGTGCTTCACTTCACCGTAATATTGGATTTAAAAGCAATTCTTAATGGGTAGGTAAAATCCGAATAGTACTTCACTCTTTGGATTAAAATTTAAAATCAATCCTAAATTTGGTTATTCATTTAGAAAAATCTGGTAATCTGAGGTCCTTTTCTTGGAGCATTAGAAAGTGAGTAAGAGATGCAGAAATTGAGCAAGTGGATGAATAATACGCTGCTATTCCACTTATAGTTGACACTTCCGCATGATCTGGCAACTCGAGTAGACGTGAGAACGTGCTGTTTCCGTTGATTTCGATTGTGTTTAAAATCCTCAAATTGAAGATGGTGTTTACGCAAAGTCAACAAGTTGACATAAAGACGTGTGCCAAAGTCGTTATCGAAGACTTTTTTAAAAGCGGAAGTGGATTGGATAATCTTATAGGCAAAATAGTGGACGCAGTATCTAAAAAACTTGAAGAGCGGTTTGAAAATGTTGAAAAGTTGATAACGAGATGTGACAAATTTGAAGAAACAGTGAATAATCTGAAAACAAAAAATGAGGAGTTATACAACAAGGTAGATTATTTGGAACAATACACTCGTCGAAATAGTATTCGAATATTTGGAGTAAAAAAGCGCAAAGACGAGGATATCGACAAAACAGTGCTGGAGCTGTTTGATAAGAATTTGGCGTGCAGGTAAACAAGGAGCAGATAGACCGATGCCATCGAGTGGGTCCACACAATTCTCAAGGTAATTTGAGACCCCGGCCGATAATAGTAACATTCTGTAGCTATCGTTATCGCCATGAAGTCTTCAGAAATAAAAAGAAGCTGAAAGGCACTAACATCGTAATAACTGAGGACTTAACCAGGCAACGGCTGCAGCTCCTGAAATGTGCCAGCGAGAAATTTGGAATCCGGTGCGTGTGGACAAATGACGGGAGAATTTTTGCAAATAAAAATGGGAAGAAGGTTATGATTATATCTGATGATGATATCGCCAACGTGGAATAATAAATTCAGGGAACAGCATCAAGTATTAAGTCTAAAGCACTTGATTCTGCCAAGTAGATTGTATCTTGAGAATTTAATTTACATTGTTTGTGTTTATTATTTATTTTGATTTTAGCTGTGGATATCAGGTGATACCTACATGGCAGTGGGGTCGAAAACAATTAGAATATACTACCAAAATGTCAGAGGTCTTAGAACGAAAACAAGCGAATTTTCAAAGAATCTTAACTGAGCACTATGATATGATAGCGTTAACCGAAACCTGGTTGAGTGAGGATATTGCTAATTATGAATTATTTGATGACCGTTACCAAATTTTTAGATGTGATCGTGATAGAGTTGCTACAACATAGGGACGGGGGTGTTTTAATAGCTGTGTTAAAGTGTTATAATGCTAAATTGATAAAAACAATTAGCGTTGAAAATGTTGATTCAATTACAATATTATTTGAAAAACGGCAAATTACTTATTCAATTAATGAACTTTATATTGAACCAGCTATGAGTCTTAATACTTATATAAATTTCTGTAATAGTTTAGAAAACATTGAAGAGATATGTAATGGTGAATTGACATTGTCGGCGATTTGAACATTCCTGCAATTACTGATTCTAGTTTTAATTTAGAACAAGGTAACAGATATACAAAACAGTTGAATTTATTCATGTAAATGTTCAGATTAAAATCTTTTATTTGAAATCGGCAGTGAAGTACGCCGAAATCGTCATTAAAATACGAGAAATCGGCAGTGAAGTAATTCATTGTTTTACGACTTTTTTATAGGTGGCGAGGCGACAGATAAACGTCAATCGACCAAACATAACCTACAAAAGTTGGATAAAATGTTGTAATTTCATGATTTCTCGATTTCAAATAAAACAGTGTACCACCTCGGCACTGAAGTTCCTTTTTATCCCTCATGTGGTTTATTTGCCTTGGCCCTACGGGCCTCGGCAACTAAATCCACATTCGTGATAAAAAGTTATACTTCAGTGCCTTGGTATACAAACTACTATTAATAATATTAAAAACATAAATAATAGAACTCTTGATTTGGTCCTTTCCAGTACCCAAATACATGTAGAACAAGAGGAGTCACCACTTGCTTCAATAGATCATCATCCACCATTGCAATTGTGTCTAACTGTTGATACCTCCAAAAAACGTACATGTGAGAAGCAATTATTATATAGATATAATTTTGCAAAGGCAAATTTTTTACAAATGTATTAGATGCTGAGCGATAGTGACTGGGACATTCTAGGGCATTTGCAAGATGTAAATGATTGTGTTAAACAATATTATAAAATACTTAACAAAATTATTGATGTTACTGTATCCAAGGTGAAAATGAAAGATTACAAATACCCTGCATGGTTTTCTCAAGAGATAATAATGTCATTAAAGAACAAGGAGTTCCATAGGTTAAGGAAACATCAATGTGACTTTCATTTAACTGAATATAAAAGGTTGCGTAGGGAGACAAAGTGTAGAATAAGGTTAGAATATCAAAATTATGTAGACAATATTCAAAATAATATAAACTCAGATGTAAAAGCTTTTTGGAATTTTGTAAATAATAAAAGAAATAATAGTGTCACAACATATGAATGCAAACATGATAATAAAACTATTAGAAAAGGAGATGCAGCTCAGGAATTCTCAGTTTACTTTCAATCAGTATATGGGCCTGAATCTTCATACGTTTTGAAATATCCGCAGTTGGACATGGACAATGGTTTGCCTGTAGAAAATTAAAATCAAAAAGATCAGCTGGACCAGATGGAATTCCTCCTTACATTATAAAATTTGTGCGGATGTCTTGGCCTATCCATTGCAACAAATATTCAATATTGCTATTAAAACTAATACGTTCCCTAGTGAATGGAAGGTAGCGAAAAAAACTCCCGTACATAAAAGCGGAGACACGCGTAATAGAAAGAACTTTAGGCCCATTTCTATTCTATCTTCATCTGCGAAAGTTTTTGAGTATATACTGCATAATGTGTTACATAATCACCTACAATCGGAAATTTGTACTGATCAGCACGGTTTTGTGCGGGCGAGATCTGTACGGACCAACTTATCTGTTTTCGTTGATTTTGTATTAGAATCGCTAGATCAGGGTTATCAGGTGGATGTGGTGTATACAGATTTTGCTAAAGCATTTGATTGTGTTGATCATGATGAGTTGCTTCAGAAATCAGCTGCGTTTAATTTATCCAATGGTAGTCTTAGTTTAATAGCAAGTTACCTAAAAGGCAGAACGCAATTTGTTTATATGCATGGTGCCAAGTCAGATCCTTTTGGAATGCCATCAAGAGTACCCCAAGGAAGTTACCTCGGACCGCTTTTATTTCTCATCTTTATCAATGATATTACTAAGCATGTTAAATATAGTAACTGTTTATTATTTGCAGATGATTTTAAATTGTTTATTGATCTCAAGGAGCCATCTGATACTGACAAATTACAAAATGATATTAATGAAATTATGAAGTGGAGTGACACCAATAAACTATATTTTAACTTAGAAAAATGTAAAGTTATGAGTTACACTCTTAGTAAACATCCTATCATTATTAATTATATGATGAATGATATGGCTCTGGAAAGGGTTGAATCAATAAAGGATCTGGGCATTTATTTTAATCACAATTTAAGATTTGAAACTCACGTAGGAAAGATAATTAAAAAAAGTATGCAGAGCTTGGATTTTATTATTAGAACATTTAAAGATTTTTGGAACATAAATACTTTGATTGTTTTGTTCAATTCGTTGGTGCGATCAAAGTTGGAGTATGCTGTTGTTGTGTAGGACCCTGGTGGTGTCAAGCATTCGCAATCTCTTGAAACTGTACAAAATAAATTCTTAAAATACATATTTGCATTTCAAGAAGTACGGGATACAGCCTCATTTTGATTCGTACCAGGGATTGAGACATGAATTCGGGATAGTGAAATTAATCCAACGTCGTGCTATCATATTAGTATTCTTATATAAATTATTAAATGAGTTATGGGATTCTATGAAATTAAGAACAAAAATATTATTTTATATATCATTTTACAAATCAAGGCAGAAATAGTATATTACAGCCCGAGATGGGAAGTGTTTCATTACTGTCGAGAGACTAGTTAGCTGATTGAGACGCGAAGCGTTGAAATCAGCTATTATCTTGAGACTAAGGAAACTTCCTGTCGAGGTTTGTATACTATTTTATTCGCAACCACTTTATTCTAAACAATAATTGGAAAAATTATTATATTATGATACGACAGGTTGCGACGCGCATGAATGGATGTACAAGATTCCCAGTATCCCTACCTACACACCGGTCGGGAATGTACTTCCCGCACTTGAGCGGGAAGTGAGTGCGGGAAGTAGCGGGCTGAAATGTACGACTTCCCCCACTCAAATGAGGTCAGGAATGTTAACATTACATATATGGTTGCGAATAAACATTATTTCACAAAAAGTATCGAACCAATATTAGAAAATACTCACCTTTAACAAAAATTTGTGCATATTATAACAAAATATCGCTGTTGAATCAATCTCTTGACATTTTTAATAACAGTAAGAATGAATTTAAAAAACTAGTG